>REGM01000321.1:38251-62368 GCA_004194415.1 Aurelia aurita
CATACATACATACATACATACATACATACATACATACATACATACATACATACATACATACATACATACATACATACATACATACATACATACATACATACATACATACATACATACATACATACATACATACATACATACATACATACATACATACATACATACATACATACATACATACATACATACATACATACATACATACATACATACATACATACATACATACATACATACATACATACATACATACATACATACATACATACATACATACATACATACATACATACATACATACATACATACATACATACATACATACATACATACATACATACATACATACATACATACATACATACATACATACATACATACATACATACATACATACATACATACATACATACATACATACATACATACATACATACATACATACATACATACATACATACATACATACATACATACATACATACATACATACATACATACATACATACATACATACATACATACATACATACATACATACATACATACATACATACATACATACATACATACATACATACATACATACATACATACATACATACATACATACATACATACATACATACATACATACATACATACATACATACATACATACATACATACATACATACATACATACATACATACATACATACATACATACATACATACATACATACATACATACATACATACATACATACATACATACATACATACATACATACATACATACATACATACATACATACATACATACATACATACATACATACATACATACATACATACATACATACATACATACATACATACATACATACATACATACATACATACATACATACATACATACATACATACATACATACATACATACATACATACATACATACATACATACATACATACATACATACATACATACATACATACATACATACATACATACATACATACATACATACATACATACATACATACATACATACATACATACATACATACATACATACATACATACATACATACATACATACATACATACATACATACATACATACATACATACATACATACATACATACATACATACATACATACATACATACATACATACATACATACATACATACATACATACATACATACATACATACATACATACATACATACATACATACATACATACATACAATATATACATACATACATACATACATACATAATACATACATACATACATACATACATACATACATACATACATACATACATACATACATACATACATACATACATACATACATACATACATACATACATACATACATACATACATACATACATACATACATACATACATACATCAACATGTATGTATGTATGTATCAACAAACAAAGCTTGTATTAGGTAGGCACAACTGCTGGATGGTTCAGAGATAACAGGTGCGGTACGCCACTCTCTATGCATAGCCAAATATTTGATTTGGTTTGAAAATTTGAAAAGGCCTTTGTTTGTTCTTACATTAATCGCAAAATTTGACTTTGAGGATGTAATTGAAGATTTCGTTGTGAAATCGTATTCCAACTAGATATATAGCGGGCACAGGAATACAGGAATACAGGAATACAGGAATACAGGAATACAGGAATACAGGAATACAGGAATACAGGAATACAGGAATACAGGAATACAGGAATACAGGAATACAGGAATACAGAAAGTGTCTTAAAATTATCAGATTTTTACTACTCAGAGTTTGTTACGAGTTTCTCTCGAGTCCTATAACAATCTTCATGTTTTCTTCCTGTGCCCTCGTGAACATTTCAAAACGAAGTTGTTTTTCCAGTACTAGAGCTTCTCAATTTTTTGGCGATCTGAGGGTTGAATTTCTTACAAGCGGTTTCTTATATAATAAAATACGTGTAAATGTACCGTTACGCGGAATAAATTCTGGACTGAGCTGTGAAAAAAATTAAGTTCATCATACTCCATTCCGAAATTATTTGACACTGCTTTTCATCAATTCCCAAGATAACTTGATTGTAAATGAACTTTATGCACTGGGTAGATAAAACATTGATTTTATTAGTTCTAAGGAAAAAAAAAACCAAGAAATAATACTGCAAGCATTTAGGAAACTTATGGTTCACTTGCTGACCAGAAAAAATTATGTCGAAAGGGTGTATTCTTGGGGCAATAGTTGCAATTTTTCTGTGATATTTTGAATATCATCTTGAATAACTCAAAGTTATATTTTTGAAAATACAACATGTTCCGCGTGCAAATGTATCCTTTGTTCTTTATCCACCTTTTGCCATTTTGAAATCTTTGCTTTTATATATATACATATATATTTTTGAAATTAGAATAATAAATGTTCAAGAGAACTTCATTTAGCAATTTCACCTGTTCATTAGGTCATGTCATTTTGTTGAGATGCTCTTTCCAAAGGAACAATTCAATGCTTTTCATAATGGCGACAAAATCTGCTTTATCATAATACCAAATCTTGCGGGTGTGCGGTGGTAGTACTATGCTTGAAACAGATAGTTTGCCATAAACAATTTGGTGATGACATTGTTCATGAAGTGACGGATGAACTCCAGATTCGATAACGAGGTTAGGCTGATCAGTAAAAATTAAGTCAATGCAGGGTTTTGAATAGCCCATGAATGAGTTGGTTGTGAAATCAACTGATCAAATTAAGCGATGCTGCATTAGTTATTCCACATAAGATCATTTTCACAAATTGTTTGGGGTGTGGTTTATTTCACGAAATATGGAAATATGCAAATGTCGTGCCAGGTCATAAGAAAAATGAGCAAAATGTGAAAGGGAACTACCGTCCTATTTCTCTTTTGCCAATTTTTGGAAAAATACTCGAAAAACTCATATACGATTCTCTATACTTGCATCTTGCATCATGTGAGATACTAGACCCAAATCAATCAGGTTTTCGTCAAGGAGACTCAACAGTCAACCAGCTACTCTCAATAACACATACAATATTTAAAGCTTTTGATTGTAGTCCTCCTCTTTATGTTCGTTCCGTGTATCTGGACAGATCTAAAGCATTTGATATGGTATGGCATGATGGTCTAATCTATTAACTAAAACGATGTGGTGTCTCAGGACAACTTCTTTCTCTAATCCAAAGTTTTCTTAAAGATCGAAAACACCGAACCGTTCTGAATGGACAGAGTTCTAATTGGAGAGCTATTTCAGCAGGGGTGCCACAGGGTTCTATTTTAGGTCTATTGTTTTTACTTGTGTACCGGGTGTCCCAAAAAAAGTATACAGATTTGGTTGAGTCCAGCGATGTGAATTTAGCTTTAATCAATGGCTAATCACTCTCAAAATGTTCCTCTGTAGTTAACTTGAGCATTGATACCTAGTTTGTTGGTATTGGTGCTTTGAGAGCAGACGTATCAATCTTGAAAGCTCAAATTTGTACCCACGTGCAAACCAGAGCTTTGGCCTTTTGGCCTAAGCAAATTCTTAAAGCACATCCAAATTGAAAACTGAAATCAAAGAAAAATCAAGAAATTGCCCAATGGGTGATTGGGGGATGACTTCTGGGCAAACAGAAAATAATAAGATCTAACATTATTCAAATTTTATCAAGGCTATCGCTGATTTATTCGCTGTGCCTCAAGAATTTGCCAAAGCTCTGGTTTGCACGTGGATGTGAATTTTAGCTTTCGAGGTTAATATGTCTGCTTTCAAAGCACCAATGCCAACAAACGAGGTATCCATGTTCAAGTTAACTATCAAGGAACATTTTTAGAGTAATTAGCCATCGATTAAAGCTAAATTCACATCGCTGGAGCCAACCAAATCTGCATACTTTTTTTTGGGACACCCGGTATATAATGATCTAGCTGTAGGCTTAAAGTGCAATATAAAGTTATTTGCTGATGATACATCATTGTTCACAGTAGTTGAAAATTCAAATACAGCTGCCAATGATATGAACCATGACCTTGCGTTGATAAGTCAGTGGGCTCACTATTGGAAAATGTCATTTAATCCTGATCCACAAAAACAAGCTGTTGAATTGATTTTTACAAGGAAGAGAATTGAAATAGATCATCCAGTGATCCTCTTTAATAACATACCTGTGAAGAGCGTAAATGAACATAAACACCTAGGTATTATCCTGGACTCAAAACTTCTTTTACATCTCATACAAAATCAGCTATCTCTAAAACAAGAAAGGGTGTCGGTGTTTGCTGAAATATCTCTCCAAATATCTGCCCAGGCATACCCTAAACGAAATATATAAGCTCCATGTGCGACCCCACCTGGACTATGGCGATGTTATTTACCATATTCCTGCTAAAATATGTGAATTCAGCCAAAATACCATTTTACCAAATTTAATGGAAAAGTTAGAGTCTGTTCAGTACTCTGCTGCATTAGCTGTAACAGAGGGGAACATCTCGAGAGAAGCTGTACGCGGAGCTTGGCTGGGAGTCACTAAGTTCTCGAAGAATGAGTCGACAGCTTACCTTGTTCTACAAGTTTATAGATAACCTTAGCCCTGAGTATATAGTGGATCCAATCCCACTACTTCATCAATCGCGGTACCCACTTCACAATCAGGATGTCACTGAGCGAATAAGGGCAAGAACAGAAAAATTCAAGGCTAGCTTCTATCCTCGCTGTTTATCCGACTGGAGGAAACTTGAACCGGAATTAAGACTTGCACCATCTGTTGCCGTCTTTAAAAAAGCTTTCATCAATAATCCGCCCACCTGCAAAATCTGTCTTTGGAATTCATGATCCAATAGGATTATCCTATCTTACTCAACTTAAGGTTGGTCTCAGCAAGTTGAACTTTCACAAATTCAAGCATAATTTTAGGGATACCATACACCCAATTTGCCCAACGAGCGATGGCATTGAGAATACTTAGCACTTCTTGTTGCTGTGCCCTTCTTTTGATGTTCAACGACAAGATCTTCTCGCTGGAGTGTCTGAATTATTACGACCATTTGTACAAATAACCAATCTGTCAAGTGATGTTTTAGCGCACCTTTTATTGTATGGTGATCAAGACTTTTCAAATGACCTAAATAGGAATATACTCGAAATGACTCTTCGTTTCATCTACAAAACTGGTCGACTTGATTAAGATCATTTCAAAGCAACCACCAAGTCTCTTATCGTCAATTTTTGTCTTTGTTTGCTTGTAAATTCTGTCTCACATTAGATGTCATAGGAATATTATCCAAGGCAAAATGACAAACAACATTAACAACAAAAGAGTTTGCTCGCGACTTTATTTTTATGAATTATCGCAGCCCTGACCTGACATCTAATGTTAGACAGACTCTAGTTCAGTATTTATTAGTTTTAATCGTGTGTTGTAGTATTAATGTGTAATTGTATTTAGTTTAAGAATTTTTCATGTAATGCCGTGAGGTAGTCATAGTCTTTTGCTCCTCGTGGTATCGTCCTTGCAGTATTGTAATGTAGTTTGTAGGTAGAGTAATCCGTAATATGTTTTGTAAAATTTTTAATGGCATATAAAAAAAATCTAAGATAATTAAAACTTTTCTCCGTCGTCCCCTTCATCTTTCAAAGAATTGCATGCTGAGAGAATTGACACGCAACAACCTTCAAAAATGAGAGTTTAGTATACAATACTATAAATAATTGGCTTTTCAGCAGAAATAATTTGGCTTATTTTGGCTTTTTTCTGTCCTCAGTTTGGCTCAAAACTTATGCATGCGCCTGGCAAATCTGGCAGGTTTGCCATATTGGCTTTTTTAAGCCAAATTTGACGATTATTGACTTTTTCAACCTGTCTGGCATGGAAAATTTGAGTTTGGCTTTTTTCTCAAATATGGCTTATTTCTGACTTTTTTAAGTCCTATTTTTCTAGGAAATAGTTGTTTTTCTAAGACTTTTCAGGTATAATAATGCATCAATTTAGCAAATTTGGACATCCCTGGCTTCCATATTTACCGTATTTCCTCTAATAAACCAAATTTTGAAGGAATTTGGTGCGGCGTTTATTAAACAATCGAAAAATCTATTTAAAACTCTCACGTCAAATAAATCGATAGCAAGGGCTCTTCAAGAAGAGATGCAGAAAAGACCTTGCAGAAAATCCAAATAAATCAAAGTGATCTCACTGCTACACCTTGATTGAAAATATTAATTCAATATCTAGTTCAATTCCTACCCCGACCATCCCCCCAAGACACCTCCGATATTTGACAGTAAATTTTTCCCGGCAAGCGGGGCATTATACAACACCAGGAGCTTTGCATTAAAGTTACAGGGAATATGGCATATTCTCAGTACCCCGCCCCCGGTCATTCGCCAGAAAACTTTGCCCCGCCCCCAGGCATTTGTGCAAGCAATTTGTGTTGACCCCCAGGCTGCCCGGGGGGACGGTCATGGTAGGAATTGAACGAGACATAAGAACGAAGAAATTAAAAAAATCCCTTATTTTCTTCTATTGTTGTTGTCGCATAACGATGTAAAATGAACCTTACAGTTTTAGTACATCCTCTTCCTTGCACTTTCTGTAATTTTCTACCGGTGATCTACCTTAAACAATTGTATTTCTATACTTTTCGAAGAAACATGGAATAATTTTCAAGAAAACTACAGTTTATTAAGGTACACAATATGGTATCAAGCAAAACTCTTTCATTCTTCTGGTTTACGATTTATAAATTTGATGACGTCATATCCTCAACAGTCTTTTTCGCCCCCCCCCTTTTTTCCAAGATTAAAAGAGGTATAACAATGAAACGTCCCCAATTGTTCCTTAGACAATAAGCTTTACAAATATAACAATAGAGTTTGATTAGTCACCTTGGCTAGTTGCTAGGCAACCAAAAACAATAGGAAAATGACCAAAATTGAGCTACTGGCTTAAAATTCAAAATTCCTCCAGATTAACATGAGATAACAGGCAGAATTGTAGCCAAAACTAGCAAGTAAGAGTAGGGGAAGATATTTACACCAACATTTCACAACTTAGACTCCAACTCTTGCTAATTAAGAGCAATTAGCAAGTGAATAGACTAATTGAAATATCTATTGTCATATATTTTCTATTTTTAGGCTTCTAAATAGTGAAATTAGTTAGTACAAGGTACTCTAATACTGTTTTCTGCATGTTTTGAGATATATCACACTAAATTTATTCAAACTCTGATGTCATAAAGATAAATGACGTCAAGAACATTAAAATTTGCTGTTGTCAGCAAATATAAACAAACTATATATCAAATGAAAGTACTCTTTAAGACGAATCGAATTGTGCATATAACTTTATGATTAGCGTTAGTTGTAAGAAATTAGTGAGCTTTTTAAGATTTTCTTTGCGACCTGTCTCCAAATAAGGGCATCTGAAGGTCACGTGGTGCAACAATGGACATTGAAAATTTTAAAATTTGGTAGCCAATTAAATTTTAGCAAAAGTCAAGAGCTGCAGCTTCATACCTACACTAGCGGCGGAGATATTTGAGAATGTTTGGTGGGGGGGGGGCGAAAAACGCCCCCCAGTCCAAATAGGGTTAACAACCCTTTTTCGCGTACAAAACGGCCGCCATACTGGTTTCAAGACATCTCTTGAAGCCTCGTTTGCTTTGATTTGTTGCTTGAGGGAATTCCGTTTGTCTACGAACGGTAATCGCTTTGAAATTGTGTGTCAGTCAAAAGCAACTGATGCTATTGTTACAAAATATGCCCTTGTTCATTGGGGAGCTTTTAATTCATGTTCAATATTTCGGTCGTTGTCAGACGTTTCACACAAAGGGCTTTGAGAAGGTTCATTAGGCTGTTTTTGAAGCAATTTTAGTTGCCTGCCACCAGGAGATTATTCAGCTACTTTAGCTTTGTAAATAGAGAGTCCTAATCCTACAGTTAGTTAATAATCAATTTTCCATCCATTGTTATGTACAGGTACTTAATCCTTCAGTTTGAAATACATTTGTATTTGGAAAAGTGCCCAGGGGTAAAGATGCCTGTGTCTGGTAATAAATCAACAAAAGGAGCAATTGAATAATACAATACGGGTATAGCAAGAAAATGCACATGGGACACAGTGGAATTTCGACATTGCTACTAGACATACCAGATGAGTAAAAAGAACTTGCAATTTTTGGAAAATCACCAACATTTGATTCTGTTACCGATCTTTAAACTTTCTTTTTGTGTATTTCTTTCAAGGATGATCAAGTATAGATTAAATAGGTGGTAATTCTTTCACTTTTCGTTAGAAAGACAGTAACTTTATGGCATAAAAAACCTTATTTTGAGCAATACCGAGTGCGCCAAAAACAACTATCCATTTTCGACAGGCCACGATAAATCGTATAATTTTTGTACATTTTTTAGTCTTCTGTTTCTGGAGCTACAAGCGAGTTTCTTAACATTTTCATTCTCGAAAACGCTGAAAACGATAAAAATGTCGATCAAATTTTGCGAAGACTCGACACTTCGTTTGAATTTCATTTTCAATTATCTATCCACGGCGGCCCCATCAATGAAATACTGCTTTACAGGGAGCCGTGTTAAACACTTACCAAAACTAAAAATACATTATCTAATAAAACTAATTACTATGATAAAAACTTGTATAAATTAAAAATTTTGAATAGAACTTAAATTTTAATCAAATGCTCAAGCAGAAGAAGGCTGCAAATGGCTCTTTAGTTGGATTTTAAATGGTGTAAGCGAATTTGCTTGTTTTACATACAAGGGCAGCTGATTCCAAGTTTTGCACCACCAAAATAAATCATTTTCTGTACATTGCAAGTTATCGTCCTTGCGATATAGAGATCAGTCATCAGTGGCTCCATTTCACAAACTAATATCAATATTACGGCAGAATTTTTGTGAACAAATTAGGAACATAGCTTGGTGCAAGGCAAATTATTGCTTTATACGTGACTGTAGCTGTTTCACTTTCTATCATGTCAGACACAGTATAATCATGGACAAAATAGTCTGAGACAAATTCATTGCTGAAAATTTAATATGTTGATGACATGTCAAGGACAGTTCCTTAGAGTTTCCAACATTGATTGAAGGGGAAAGGGGGAGGATACTAAACAGGTCAAAATATCGTAAAAAATTAATTTGTCTCATAAATTATGTCCATGATGCCCCTTTTTGCAATAAAGTTCATGCGAGCGATACTCTATCAAATGAAAATAACATTTTGGCGTTAATGGTCGATCGTTGGCCTTCTGTGTGCAATGAAAAGGAACCCCCTGTTCCTTGTCATTTGGTTTTACATTGTAAGGCTTGGTTCACACTAGAGCTTACCTTGGATCAGAGTATTTTCAATAAATTTGTTGTTGTTGTTTTTTCAAGAGATTTACTAAAAGTACTCTGATCCAGGGTAACTAGAGCTCAACATGCGAAGGAAAGGAAAGACGCGTCGAAATTAGTTTTGCCTCAATATCCAAATTTTTTCGACACCTTCGACATCATCTGGATAGAGTCACAAACTTTTGATTCCATTTGGAAGCGATAACTCTCTAGAAATGCGCTTAAAGTGAATGACCTGAGCTATAAGGCGCCCGTCTATAAATAGAATAAAGAAAAACCAAAACACTCCATTGTTTTCTTTGGCTTTGCTTTCTTTGCCCACTTGCTGGATTATTAAATACAATAGGTTATTTATAAACCTATGAGATCTCATCTTTTAACTCAGGTTATTCCCTTTAAAAATGCGTCATCCCAATTCTACTCTAGTGCTGCTATACAGGGTGTTTCAGAAAAAATGCAACCCATCTAATATCAAACATTTTGGGAAAATGGCAAGATTTGCATAGATTTAATGGATACTGTCTGAAAGCACAATCTATCTTCTTTCCAATGATATGTAGTTTGGATACATTAATGGAATTATTTGTCATTTAATTGATATTTTAGCAAGTATGCCCTATTTTGAACGAAGCATGCTGTAAGAGCAAAATCAAGACATTTTTTACCGTAAAATGTTACAAAACACATTTGTAAAAATGTTTCAGGCCTAGAAGCACTTGAAGTGATGATGCCCTTAGGTTGGAAACAAAACATAACAATTTATTCCCATGAGATGCATTCATTTAAAATGATAAAATAAGCTCTCACAAAGATGAGTTTTCGCCTTTGTAAATGTCCTACCACGTTCCTGTATTTAAAATAGGCCATACTTACTAAAACGTCAATTAAGTGATTAATAATTCAATTAAAGCGCTTAAGCTGGATATCAAAGGAAAGAAGATAGATTGTGCTTTCAGATGGTATGCGTCAAATTAATCCAAATGTCATTATGTTTTGAAGAATCTTGAGAAAAAGTGGTTTGCGTTTTTTTTAAACACCCTGTGTAGTACTATCCCAAGGCGTTCTTACTCTAGTGTGAACCACGAAGCTTCGAGTAATGACCTCTAGAGAGAAATGGTTGGAAACTTCATAAATAAAGAAAAAAGTTATAAATATTACGCCAGTAGACTATTTACGTCATCAAGCAGTTTGGTCACCAACCGCAGCTATGATGCATCCGCCACAAATTTGATCAAGAAACTAAATTTTTTTTGTTTTATATACATTCTCATAAAAATACAACATTGATAAACTACAATTACTATACCGCAAGGAGCATGGTAGTGCATATCAACCCTGCGGCATTTACACAAAAATACAAATCTAAAATTAACTAAACTAAATGAAATATTACAAATACAAATTCAACGAGAAAAAAAAGTAAGTGCTAATGTATGGGAGATTGCAGCGATGGAACATTTAGAAGCGTTCTGTAGCATGAATGAACTTTAGGGTTGCCTCTAGTAGTTTCTTATTGATGTCAATTGTTAACCTTTCGTCGCCATACAAAATAAATTTGAGTAAAACTTCATTTGAAAGAGAGGAGAAACCACGAGATAGCAATGTTGCATTTACACTATTGAGAAGATCGCATCTAGGCCCGTTATAAGAATGACAAAGCAGCAGGTAGTGTTCCGTGTCTTCTACCCCATCATTTGCGGGACACAAAGGGCTGACTGTATCTCTAAAGTTATGCCTAAATTTATGAAAATCTAGTTTACTGAGTCCTACTCGTAACTGAGTGAGAATAGCTAGACCCTTTGGATCATGAATACCGTACACTAGTTTAAGAGTAGGTCGAATAAGTTTCGACAATTTTGTTTAAAAATGCTCAGTGAGGGTGATAATCTAATATCTGGGTCAAGCGTGTTCCATTCAGAGAGACAGTCGGGAAGTCTTGAATCTCGTTGTTCTTGCCTTTATCTGCCCAATTATATCTGCTTTACGAAAAGAGTACGTAACTTCTTGTAGTTGCGGTATGGGGTATCTTGTGTAATCTGGGGTAATACTGTTGACAATCTTATAAAAAAGTACAAGGCGTCTGCTCCAACGTCGTAGACTTAATGATTCCCAGCCAAGTTCCTCGTAGAGTTTTTCACGAGATGTTCCTTTCCATGCACCAGTCACTGCAAGTGCAGCAGAATATTGAGCTGACTCAAGTTTTTCCATGTGATTATTCAGCGAAGTATCTTGACTGAATTCGCATTTTTTGGGTGGGATGTGGTAAATAACANCTAATATCTGGGTCAAGCGTGTTCCATTCAGAGAGACAGTCGGGATAAAAACTAGTCTTGAATCTCGTCGTTCTTGCCTTTATCTGCCCAATTATATCTGCTTTACGAAAAGAGTACGTAACTTCTTGTAGTTGCGGTATGGGGTATCTTGTGTAATCTGGGGTAATACTGTTGACAATCTTATAAAAAAGTACAAGGCGTCTGCTCCAACGTCGTAGACTTAATGATTCCCAGCCAAGTTCCTCGTAGAGTTTTTCACGAGATGTTCCTTTCCATGCACCAGTCACTGCAAGTGCAGCAGAATATTGAGCTGACTCAAGTTTTTCCATGTGATTATTCAGCGAAGTATCTTGACTGAATTCGCATTTTTTGGGTGGGATGTGGTAAATAACAACACCATAATCTAAATGTGGTGGCACCTACAGTTTGTGCAAGTCAATTAGAGTGTTGCGAGGAACTTTATCATTCCTATTCCGCGTCTACATTTAAGTATACTTGACTGAATGTGATTGGCAAAGGACAATTTAGAATCAAGTATAATGCCCAGATGTTTATGTTCATATTAAATAGTATTGGTGGATAATCGGCTGAAATTTTCTTTCTTGAAAAAGTCACTTCAACTGCGTGTTTTGTTGGATCGGGATTAAATAACATGCGCCATTTATGTGCCCAACTTTTGATGATGTCAAGATCGTGATTCATGTCCGAAGCAGCCTCATTAGGATCATGAACAATGGTGAAAAGTGAGGTATCATCAGCAAAGAGTTTGACATTACACTTAAGATTTTCCGTCGAGTCGTTGATGTACACAAGGAAGAAAATTGGACCTAATATAGAACCCTGGGGGACGCCAGCAGTAACTGAACCCCATTCCGATGTTGTACCATTCAAAACTGTGCGCTGTTTACGGTTTGCAAGTAGGTTTTTGATGAGTGAAAGTAAGTTTCCTGAAATACCACAACGATAAAGTTTATAGATAAGACCTTCATGCCAAACCTTGTCAAATGCTTTGGATATGTCAAGATAGTCTGACTGAACATCTAGGGGTGGATTACAGTCAAAGGCAGTATATCGTATGAACAATTGAGAGTAGATGGTTTATTGTAGAATCATTAGGACGAAACCCCGATTGGTTCGGGTTTAATAATTCATTAGCACTTAGGTGCTCATAAAGGCTATCGTAAATTAATTTCTCAAGCATTTTCCCGAAGATTGGAAGGAGGGATATCGGACGATAATTTTGATTCAGGTGTTTACTGTTTTTCTTATGGACAGGGACAACATTAGCCTGTTTCCAGATTTCTGGAAAGATCCCATTTTTAATGCAATTTTCAAATATAATTTTAAGTGGAATCACCAAAGCATCGTCACATATTTTTATCATACGTACTGAAATTTCATCCCAACCGTGTACTTTATTTGGATTTAAAGATCGAATGATTCTTATTATTTTCTCATCGGAAATCTGAATCTGCTCAATGTGGGGACATTACTTGCAACAACATTAGGAATTTCGCTGCCTGTATCGATAGTAGTACATTGAAGTATGAAATAATCGTTAAAGATTTGTGCCTTTGTTGTAAAATCCAGGACAAAAATGTCGTTTTCCAAAAGAGGTGGTATCAACAGAATCTTAGCTTTATTTAAAACTTTGTTTATCAGTGACCAATACATTTTTTGACCAGTGTTCGCATCCGACAGGGTTTGACCAATTTTCATAAAGTAGTTATGCTTTGCATCCTCTTTTAATTTGCATCCTTGTAAAACCATGCTTTGGATTCCTTCGAACCTTTCCTGTGGCTGACAATTTCTAATAAAAGACTTGTATGCCCGATTTTTTTTGCGAATACAATTTTTGATAGTCTGTGTCATCCAAGGTGCCTGCCAAGGCCTTACTGTCGTGAATTTGTTTGGAATAAAATTGCTAAAAATATTAAGTAAGACTTCATTCAACATGCTGACTCTTGCTGATTAGGGCAGCTGATTTCATCCAGAGTTTCACGCCAAAGAAACATTTCGATACTTCTTCTGATTGCAAGTATATTAGCTCGGTCATAAAACCAAATCCTACGAGTATAGGATGGAGGGGCTAGAGTTTTCACAGCTAGTTTGCCATGGACTATCTGATGGTGACATTGTTCATGAAGGGTAGGGTGAACACTCAAGGAATAAATTTGGCTGGTCTGTAAGTATTAAGTCTATGCATGATCTTGATTGGCGCATGAAATGGGTTGGTTCTGAGATCATTTGGTAAAGACCTAAATCGGATGTAAGCGGTTCAAAAATTTTGACCTCTTCATTTTCCATATCATTTTCCCACCACTGAGTAGAGCGACAGTTAAAACCCCCTGTTACAATCACACAGTATGGGTTCTCGGCAGCCATCTTGGATATCATAAGCTCAAAGCTGTCCATAAAAACGTGGAATTGTGCTTGAGTTTGGCTAGGACTTCTAAACAGTACTGGAAAGAAATACTTTTTCCTGTTCAGTTGAAATTCACATACTATGCATTCAGGTAGAATTTCGAGGTCAGGCCGTTGTTTAGCTGGAAAAGATTCCTTAAAGTAGAGCCCAACACCCCCTCTCTTTATGTTTCGGGGGTGGTTGTTTTTTATAAAGGAGTAGCCATCGAGGTTCAATCTACTTTCATCAGTGGTACTATCGAGATGATACTATCAATGGTACTATCAACAATACCTAATAAGTCGTAATTATGAATGGAATTGTATGCCTCGATGAGGAAAACCCGCGCGTAGCCATGCGCACAAATACAGTTTAGGTTCCAAGAACAGAAACTGAGAGTTCCCTTGTCTGNATGATTCTTATTATTTCTCATCGGAAATCTGAATCTGCTCAATGTGGGGACATTACTTGCAACAACATTAGGAATTTCGCTGCCTGTATCGATAGTAGTACATTGAAGTATGAAATAATCGTTAAAGATTTGTGCCTTTGTTGTAAAATCCAGGACAAAAATGTCGTTTTCCAAAAGAGGTGGTATCAACAGAATCTTAGCTTTATTTAAAACTTTGTTTATCAGTGACCAATACATTTTTTGACCAGTGTTCGCATCCGACAGGGTTTGACCAATTTTCATAAAGTAGTTATGCTTTGCATCCTCTTTTAATTTGCATCCTTGTAAAACCATGCTTTGGATTCCTTCGAACCTTTCCTGTGGCTGACAATTTCTAATAAAAGACTTGTATGCCCGATTTTTTTTGCGAATACAATTTTTGATAGTCTGTGTCATCCAAGGTGCCTGCCAAGGCCTTACTGTCGTGAATTTGTTTGGAATAAAATTGCTAAAAATATTAAGTAAGACTTCATTCAACATGCTGACTCTTGCTGATTAGGGCAGCTGATTTCATCCAGAGTTTCACGCCAAAGAAACATTTCGATACTTCTTCTGATTGCAAGTATATTAGCTCGGTCATAAAACCAAATCCTACGAGTATAGGATGGAGGGGCTAGAGTTTTCACAGCTAGTTTGCCATGGACTATCTGATGGTGACATTGTTCATGAAGGGTAGGGTGAACACTCAAGGAATAAATTTGGCTGGTCTGTAAGTATTAAGTCTATGCATGATCTTGATTGGCGCATGAAATGGGTTGGTTCTGAGATCATTTGGTAAAGACCTAAATCGGATGTAAGCGGTTCAAAAATTTTGACCTCTTCATTTTCCATATCATTTTCCCACCACTGAGTAGAGCGACAGTTAAAACCCCCTGTTACAATCACACAGTATGGGTTCTCGGCAGCCATCTTGGATATCATAAGCTCAAAGCTGTCCATAAAAACGTGGAATTGTGCTTGAGTTTGGCTAGGACTTCTAAACAGTACTGGAAAGAAATACTTTTTCCTGTTCAGTTGAAATTCACATACTATGCATTCAGGTAGAATTTCGAGGTCAGGCCGTTGTTTAGCTGGAAAAGATTCCTTAAAGTAGAGCCCAACACCCCCTCTCTTTATGTTTCGGGGGTGGTTGTTTTTTATAAAGGAGTAGCCATCGAGGTTCAATCTACTTTCATCAGTGGTACTATCGAGATGATACTATCAATGGTACTATCAACAATACCTAATAAGTCGTAATTATGAATGGAATTGTATGCCTCGATGAGGAAAACCCGCGCGTAGCCATGCGCACAAATACAGTTTAGGTTCCAAGAACAGAAACTGAGAGTTCCCTTGTCTGGGCCAGGATTTTTCTCGATGTCACCACTCAGTAAAATGGTTTTATAAATGGTCCATTGCATCCAAAGTGTATTAAAAATGAGACAAAGTAAATAAAGGTGACCATAACCAAGAATGATCAGTTTTATAGTTCTACGTTTATGCTGGAAAAGGCTTCGAAACAAAAAGGGGAGTCTCTTAGTGAGTTCTAGAATTGCATAAAGTATTATTTTGCTATAGCAGTAAAGTTGGGTAAATAAAGGAAAGAAACAAGATGTCAGGTAACAAGAGAATTGCGTAATAACCTGGATAATCATAGTTAGCGGTAACAGTGGTATAGAGACCATGATAATAATCATCAGAACAGATACATTTTTAGCACGAGAGAAGATATTTTGAAGGGACTTATCTGTTTAACGATTTCCTACAACAACCTAGGGAGGAACGGAAAATACCTATAGCCGCTCGCCATTGATTGATATCAACCAGCATCCAACGCTTGGGGTCTTCTCACGAGTGCAAAGCAAATAGTGCTAGTTTTGAAACACGAAATGCCGGACATCCCATACATTAGCAAACGCATGAATAGGTAAAACAAATTTAACACAGTAACTAACAAACAAAGAGAAAAGTGACAAATACATTTGAAAACGCAAATCACCGAGAAAACCATCAAGATGCGTCGAGGGAGCTGTTTTTGTTGCTGTTGTGTAGTAAAGTTTTTTATTGTCGGCCTTTGTTTTTGTTTCAATGAAAAAAACTTTGATTGGTAGAGAGGTTTTAATAAATGAATATCCCTTGTGGCAAAAAAGGATGTCTAAAGTCTATCCAATAAGATTTTGTATGCTATTATCGTAATGTTTGGTAATGCAAGATTGCGCATTGATATTCCCTTGTAAAATGTTTTTCAATAATTCACGCCTTTTTGTGAATCGAAACTGTAAAGAGAATAATGAAGGACCGGAAAACTAAATTAGACAGCTACTATTACGTACAAAGCATTATCAGGTCTGGCGCCCGGTTGCCTTTCAAACCTATTTAAGAAAAATTCTGCGTGTGATATCAATGTGAATTTGCGCAATGCCAGTGCGGTTGTCCTTGTTGCAAGGATGAACACTTGCAGTGGGTAGAAAGCTATATCTTTCCGGGGTGCAAAGACTTGGAATAAATTGCCTTTGGATGTCAAACTAGCACCTTACCATAGTAGTTTTAAAAGTAGGCTGAAGAGCAATTCGCGCTTCTGAGCCTAACTCTAATTACTTTTGGAATTTGTATATTGTAAACAGAAGCTTAGTTTTTAATCAATTTCTTTTTAGTTATTATTGTGAAGTTTGACACGGCCCCTGTAAAAGATTCCTCTCGACTGATGGGGCTACCGTGTAGAAATAATGAAAGGTCACACAAAAACAACTAATTCCCCCTCACTAATAACACAACAACAATGAAACTTTCCAGAAATGATTGCTATAGCATCAGCAAAGTATTTCCGTGCACTTTCATTTTCATTAGTGCTCATGCTCATTTTCAGTAGAATGAACAAGTGGCGATAGTGGGCGATTGACGGTAACAGTCGATTGACGATTGGTGATTTGATTGGCACTGAGCGACACTGCTCTATACACTAGTACTCCCATTTTCATTCCCATAGTCTAACTTACATTGTGGCACTTTATCTTTCGCCATACATTGAAGACCAAACATGTTTATTGCAGCCTCATATAAATCTAAATGTCAAGGTGTCATTGTCTAAGGTTAGAAAATTGAAAGTACAAACAAAGTATTTCAAATCTGGATTTCTCTTTAATGCGAGACGATAGGCAAAAAAGGGATAGATATATATATATATATATATATATATATATATATATATATATAAATATATATATATATATATATATATATATATATATATATATATATATATATATATATATATATATATATATATATATATAATAAAAAAAAACACACTCTATATATATATATATATATATATATATATATATATATATATATATATATATATATATATATATATATATATATATATATATATATATATATATATATATATATATATATATATATATATATATATATATATATATATATATATATATATATATATATATATATATATATATATATATATATATATATATATATATATATATATATATATATATATATATATATATATATATATATATATATATATATATATATATATATATATATATATATATATATATATATATATATATATATATATATATATATATATATATATATATATATATATATATATATATATATATATATATATATATATATATATATATATATATATATATATATATATATATATATATATATATATATATATATATATATATATATATATATATATATATATATATATATATATATATATATATATATATATATATATATATATATATATATATATATATATATATATATATATATATATATATATATATATATATATATATATATATATATATATATATATATATATATATATATATATATATATATATATATATATATATATATATATATATATATATATATATATATATATATATATATATATATATATATATATATATATATATATATATATATATATATATATATATATATATATATATATATATATATATATATATATATATATATATATATATATATATATATATATATATATATATATATATATATATATATATATATATATATATATATATATATATATATATATATATATATATATATATATATATATATATATATATATATATATATATATATATATATATATATATATATATATATATATATATATATATATATATATATATATATATATATATATATATATATATATATATATATATATATATATATATATATATATATATATATATATATATATATATATATATATATATATATATATATATATATATATATATATATATATATATATATATATATATATATATATATATATATATATATATATATATATATATATATATATATATATATATATATATATATATATATATATATATATATATATATATATATATATATATATATATATATATATATATATATATATATATATATATATATATATATATATATATATATATATATATATATATATATATATATATATATATATATATATATATATATATATATATATATATATATATATATATATATATATATATATATATATATATATATATATATATATATATATATATATATATATATATATATATATATATATATATATATATATATATATATATATATATANAACGGTTATTTTTTATTCACACATTGTATTAGGTAGGACCCGCCTTAGGCTATTGTTTTGTAAAAGTTATTGTATTTTGGGTTATATGTACGCTCCGTTTAATTTTGAGAAGTTATTACTGATGAAGGCTTGCGCCGAAACGTTTAACCGAATGTGTTTTTCGTGAGAATCTATATATATATATATATTGATACAAGGTGATTGTGATTATTACTCACCTTCTTTTAATATATATAGAAAAAATCATAATTGGAATCTTTAATTTATCTAAAGCAGTCTTAGATATCTCTCAAACTGAAAATTATGAGAATTGATGAAACTGAGGCCCGGATGTACTGCATTGTTCAAAATACTAGACGTGCGGCGCTAATGAGTTTCTTTTTTAGCCGGAAATGCCCTACATAAGGCTATGTTTCGTACCAAATTCTAAGACACGGGTTATATTTGTTAAAAGAGCTGTTAAATCGCTAAAAATGAGTTCAATTTTCGCAGTTTTGCTATACATACATAGGCCCTGGGTCCAAAATTGGGCAGCACACTTTATTCGACCTTCAATGTGAATAACCCCCCGGGATTGAGGATAAAGCAGATTTTAGGCCTCACGACAAATTTTGATGTGATGAATTTGAAGCTGGCGCAGAATTTGCCTTTTGTTGCTGGCTAGTAGATTTTAGGCCACCCGGTATTTCAACTGACTGTCTCCATTCTACCGGATATATTTGACGACCTAGGAGCAAGCACTGTTTGAAGAGCTTCATGGATACGTACTATTTGTGAACAAAAGCTCAAAAGGGGGTGCATCTTTCTAACAACGGACACCTGTATTCCAAGTTGATTGTTGCACTTCAGATTTGTGTTTTGCAACCTGCGCAAAGTTGATCATGGGAGTCACGATCTTGTGATCTTGCAACCAGCACTATTTTTCTGAGATCCAACGTGGCAGGCTAAAATACTCAACCTCATCTCTCCCTCTACGAGTGTGTCGCCGAATGCATTGAAGACTTCTACAACAAAAGATTTATCAATATCTTAAAGGTAATTTTGGCATATACTATTTTGTAGATATTCATATTAGTTATTTTGTTCATAATTTTGATGTTGTGACTTTCATTTCATTGAGTTGTGAGCAGATTTTATTGTCTCAGTTAAGACTAGTGATTATTGTTCTCCTATAATTTTCTATTGTTAAAAATTCTTTTGGTAGTACTAAACAGTAGAATCGTTTGAAAAGCGACGCCATGATAAGCATCCTGAATGTTTGACATTATTCAAAGTATTACATGTCCAATTACAACCAAAAAAAGAAGACATGGAATTTTCTATAGAAGTTGCAGATCTTTAAGATTGCAGTATAGACTTAAAGTCATTTTGCACAACTTTATTCCCCTAGAAACCTGTTCAGGTTTGAGGTAGATCATATTTTCAAATAAAATCTCTCCTGGTGAAAAATTTCGTCCGAGAACTTGTTCCTTTCAACCTGAGGATTATGAAACTTACTCTATACAATTGATCCCAACTGAGTTTCATTGCACATGCGAGAAGAGATATTTTCTACCCGATAGGTTGTTGATACACGATTGTTTGTTGTTTAACTGAGTGTTATTGTATGAATTCTGGCATGGTCTTACCTTGCTGCTGCTCTCTATAAAAGACATTCTACAAGCAAAAGCAACTGCAGCTTGTATGAAATAATAGAAAGATAGCCTAATTTTCCTCTCCAATGGATCAATGGAATCACATTTTATTATCACTAACAGATTGTGAATTAAGTTATATATTGATACTCAAAGTTTTGAATTTAAAGTTAAGCCAGCATTCAATTAATGTCCTCCATACATTTTTTTCTCTTACCTAAGCTGTATATAAGGACATGTCTATGAAATAAGTGCTGACGAAGCTATTAAAAATAAACTGGCTTGGGCTGAATGAGCCTCCCCAGTTGTCTGGATGTGTCTTTTATATAAAAGTACACTACAACGACTGATATGACTGCATTGCTTGTCGTATCAAAAATTATGAGTCACTGAGTTGCACTTCATTTGATAACACGTTTGCTCGATATAATGCTCATTATTCACATCTCTTTCAATTTTAGTCACATTAATTCTTTGCTATGTTTTACCCACAGTTTTTCTTTGCATCCTCCTACCCGTAAATCTCCTTTTGAATTTAAAGATATTTATATAATTATTTACGTGTTTGTGATCATTTCATTTGGTGCTGTGTGTAGACGGAAAGAATGTATTTCTTGCTTCTACTTTTCAAGCCTTGCTTGGTACTTTTTAATGGAACAAACCTATTGTTGACTTTTTCGGGTTGGTGCTTCTGTTGAATTCATTTCATATTTGTCGGCTAATGGTGGGTTGCTGCAAATTTTAAGCAATGTCAACCAACAAGGGTCTCAGTAAGTGTAATTACACTCCCATCTGTGAGGCTGTTTGTTCATTTTGCCACGCCATATGATTCTAGAAATGTTTCCTTGGATTCACAGAACTTAATACCCTTGCGCTATCATAGTGTCAATGAAAATCTTGATGCGAAATGATGCAATCATGAGAATGATCTTGTTTATATGTTAGGTCTTTCTACTAGGTGTCCCAAAACAAGTACTCCTCTTTAAAAAATCACCAAACTCCATTATCAAACCAATGATCAAATTTTCTTTTTGATCTGTTTTTTCAATGACCCAAAGATATTCGAAGATGATAAAATTTTTGTTTTCAACATTTCAAGGTTGAAAAATTTACACGTTGAATTATTTTGAGCTATCCTTTTTAAGAAACATCTTCATTATTATCCTTGATGTCTCCAATGATAGTGTGCATTTCTTTCTGCCATTCATGACCAAATTAAAAGCTTAATATACACAAATAAATTGATTTGGTAATCATCACCTCTTTTTTGCAATATGATTCGAAACCAGGCAGCCCTTAAGGTTACGGTAAACGTTTGTAGTCCGAAAAAGCCAATTTTCGGATTTTTTCAAATCTCAGAAACCCAACTTTTAAGAAACACAAAGATACCATCTTTGGAAGTAACAGACATGTTGAACAAGTAGAATTCTTGTTCGAAGGAAGGATGCTACAACTTCTCACGCAAAGTTTTTCTGTGTGGTTTGAATTATAATCCTAGCTTTTTGACCTATTAAGTCGATCATGTGTTACAAAATAAACATGAAACCATATTTTATGTATCGATTCCTTTGTTTAAATAGATTGATTGCTTTTTAAGTGGTAATTGCTTGACCCGGATTACAGTGTGGTTTATGTGACCTTAGTATTTACATTTTCGGTGCCGTCAGTAAAATTTCCTTTTTTCAGGACTTACAAATCCACTAGGTACAGGTACGAAAGAGCTATTTTGTACCCTAGGAACCAATCGAATGGCTCCACATTTTGCACACTACCAGAGCAGGCTTCAGGCAAGCAAAGCGTGTCTCAGAACCTTGGCATGTCCTCTGGTCCGCCTTTTATAGCCAAATACAACTGTACGCGGGCAGAGAAGTTATTTCCAAATTTTTGACAGCGTGCCTGCACTTCCTGTTGATAGAAGTTAGATTTTGTTACGTTAAACGCAAGGGTACAAAGTAGCTTTTGAGTGAGGTATACTCTCTTAAGCATTAAAATTGCCTGGAAAATATCATTTTACAAGCTTTGCCAATTATTTTGAAATGGTTAGAATCCCTACATTCTTACGCATCGAATGATGTATAGTTTAACTAGACCCCGCTAATAGTTTGGCTTTTGGGGAGAGAAAACCCAATCTTGTGCTACAAACGTTTACCGTAACCTTAAAAGAGCTAAACTTGACAACGTCTAAACCAATTACAAGATCAGCGAAATCTAGGAAATTAAGTTGGTCCTTCATCTACTTGCTAAGAAAATAAATTTGAAGATCGGCCTTGTAATAAAAGTTTGGTGATTTTTCAAACAGCAGTACTTTTTTGGGACACCCCGGTAGCTTGCTTTTGTAAGCTATCTAAAGACTAGCATATGCAAATATAACTCAACGAAATATCATCCACTTTGCTGCACTTAACCTTAATTTAACCGGGGTGCTTTCCACCCCCCTGTCGGTTTTTTGCAGAGCATTTATTAACGGCATGAGCTATGACTCTCTAACTTTCTGACAATTACTAATTATCTATTAGCTACATTTTGACAATAAAATTTTTGAACAATGGGAGTCACGTGACAGATGACAATACCATATTTGGAAGATGGTATTGACAAAATCAATGTTTTTGATATTTTTACAACCAGAATTAGTTTCAAATGTGGATTATTATTCCATTGATGATTCCATTGATGTTGTTAATAGTGTTAAGTTATTGAGGATTACCATCGACTCGAAACTGAAATTTGACCAACATGTAGCAAAATTAACCCAAAAAGCAAACAACAAGATCAGTGCCTTCTCTAGAATCTCAAATTATTTAAATGAGAAACAATCTCTTTTACTGTACAACTCATTCATAATGTCTCAGTTTAATTACTGTCCGTTGATATGGATGTTTTGCGGAAAGGTTGCCAATAATGATTTAAATCGCACCCATAAGAGAGCACTTCGAATTCTCTTCAACGATTATACATCCTCTTTTGAAGAGTTGTTGCAGAGAGCAAATGAGTGCACTATTCATAATAAAAACTTGCAAAAGTTAATGCTCGAGGTTTATAGCTGTTTAACACAACAAAATCCTTCTTTTTTGTGGGATATGTTCCAGGAAAAGGAAAATAATTATAATTTAAGATCAAAGAATCTGTTGATGTTGCCTCAAACTAAGACAAATACTTATGGCAACGATAGTTTATCTTTTCGCGGCAGCATATTATGGAATTCCCTAACAAATGACACAAAAATTGCCACCTCCGTCTGTTCCTTCAAGACATGCATAAAAAAATGGAATGGAGAGAATTGCCGTTGTAAAATATGTAAATAACGAACACTCGATGT
>REGM01000321.1:81103-94242 GCA_004194415.1 Aurelia aurita
CCCTTTTTTGGGGGCCTTTGTTTTATTTGTTTTTTTGGGCCCCCCCGCCAGGTTGCCCCCCCCCCCCCCCTTCAACTTTGGTCTGGATCCGTCCCTGGTCGAGAGTGCATCACACATAGGAAGCTGACAATAGGTCTTTATCACCATACAATAAAATTTGTATTAGAACTTTGTTAGGAAGGAGGTGATTTGGACAAATGATCGTAATAATTCCGAAACCTCAGCGAGAAGACCTCGTCGTTGAATGTCATATAAAGGGCAAAGCAACAAAAAGTGCTCCGTATCCCCAATGCCATAGTTTGTTAAGCATATTGGGTTCACGGTATCCCTGAGATTGTGCTTGAATTTGTGAAAATTATATTTACTGAGACAGACCCTTATTTGGGACAAATACGATTGGATCATGAATCAGACAGATTTTGCAGAGCGTTAATGGTTAATGGTACAGAATTTATTGCACTAATATGATACGGGCTGCAATTTATCCCTGGGAACTTCGGGATTTAACGGTGTTCAATTGCACTACATGCGTGAACTAATTAACATCGTTATCATTACTATTAGGTGCCTGCACATCATAAAGACGGTGGAGATGAAGAAGAGGATGAAGAAGAAGATGCAACTAATGTTGATCTTGATTTCAAAGGAACTGGCTTAGAAAGCTTCTCTGGATCTGGGGATGATGGTAAACAAAATTTATCTTGCTATTTTGTTTAATATTTGAGAAAGTGTTGTTGCTATTTTGAATAACAACCAAAACGCATTTTTTAAGCTTGTTATCGAGTTATCACTTCGTAATGGAATCAAAGCTTGTTTCATTCCATCCAAAAAAGTTAGGACATCTTCGAAGGCACCGACAAACTTTCAAATTAAGGCAAAAATAACTTCAACGCAATTTTTGTCGCATTTCTTATGGATTTATGATTAATTTTTTAATCTAGTGAGAACCGAACTTTAGTGCGAAAAATTACGAATGTCATGTCTGGGGATAAAAATTTCGTTAGGTGATTTGTGTCACATTTACATCGCCCAAGAAGATGATGATAAGTGATAATGTCATTAACACTTCAATGTAGAAAAGGTGCAGAGAGATGATAGAGGTTTTAGTAGCTTTGGCATATATGTGTATCATGCATTTTTGGGGAAATAACGCATAGATTGAAGACGAAATTGAAGCTTGATCCAGATAGCATAAGCTCTCGATTCTATTTCAAAATTCTGTATATGCAACGAAGTATTTAGCAAGTTAACGAGGTGAATGAATACTGAGGTGCAGCCGTTCAAAGTGCATGCGTTTCCTTGCGCTTACGTGAAATCGTCGTATCATTTTTTCGCTTTTGAGTAAATCGCAGTCATTTTGTCAATTCTGTCCTTTGTCTGCAGCTTTGTTGATAAAAGACTTTTCTGTTACAGGCAAGATGCATCTGACTTTGAGGCAAAATTTTAATCAGAAATATGAAGACAAAAATAGTCCTGCATTCAAGATCTTATCAGGGAATTTCGAAAAGGATGTAAGTTACTTTGCTACATTTAGATATTTAAAATGAAAATGTTTGTGTGACAAAATTTATGACAACTGTTGTAGTGAGTCCAACAGCATTAAGAGCGTGTCCGTTCCGACATTTAGGGTACAAAGAAATTATACTCTCAATGACAGGAATCTCAATAATTTTCCCTTTCTTTTCATTATCTTTGCATGCAACATAGTACTATTCATGTCCATGCCCGAATAAACTTTCATGTAGAAACTCGCCTTAGTCTTACCAAAGTGCGCAACTGGTATTCAAAAAGTACGCAACTTTCTCCTTCGATCATTTTATCAATACGTCTCATCGTCCCAGGTAGTGGGAATACTGCAGCTTCAAATAACATAAACTATGATCGTATGTAAATGTATCAGTTGTTTGCACGTGCGGCGACTCCGTTTACACGGTAGCGGATCACTTTTGATCCGATAAAAAAAGTGTTGCGGATCAGCCTCCCGTTTACACGAGCTCGAAGTGATCCGATACACTTCTGCTCCGCTATCCGCATCAATTTTGATCCTGCTACGAAAGCGAACTCGTTTTGTATCGGATCACTTTTGTATCGGATCACTTCTGCTCTGCACCGTGTAAACGCAAGTGATCCGCATCAATTTTGATTCGGATTCATTACGAGGGTATTTTTCATACAAACGAGGTTTAATCATAATTGCAGTTTGAATAGCGGAGCAGAAATGTATCGGATCACTTCGAGCTCGTGTAAACGGGAGGCTGATCCGCAACACTTTTTGTATCGGATCAAAAGTGATCCGCTACCGTGTAAACGGGAGGGTGATCCGTAACACTTTTGATCCGACACCGTGTAGACGGGAGGGTGATCCGTAACATTTTGATCCGCAACACATTTGATCCGCTACCGTGTAAACGGGGTCTTACATGCTTACCTACCCTTTTATTCTTTCATTTGCGTCACATCGATTCCCTATCATTCGATCTTTATCTTTCGAATCTACACTTCTGTCATCCTACATTCTACTAATCTTACTTCACTTGATAATGGGTTTATGCCCGAAACGTCGTACAAAATTAAACTCTGTTCAAAGTACAATTATTTATGCTATATTTGTTTTGTTTTAATGAAATATTGTGCAACACGCACACAAGAACATTGTTTGTATATTGATAATAGATCAAATACAAAGGATATAACTATCCGATGATTTGCGCTTGTCTGCTAAAATTTTATTTTGGATGTGGATAATTTAAATTACTGCACAAATATGCCAGCATTAAACCCTGCTGGTTTTTCGTAACTTCAAGCAATCCCCATTCTTGGGAGTCTGCACACACACAGCCAGCATTCCTATTGAACAGAAATAGAATTTAGTGGGCACGGGCAATACATTCAAATACAGGGAAACATCCATTAAAGTGACCTTTATGAGACTGTTATCTCGTAATCATACCTGATTGTTTTTCTCACAAAACCTTTGATGACAGGTAATTGTACCTTTTATCATATTGCAAACGATATGGTTTTGTAATAAATTCAATTTCAGTTTGATGAGAATACATCGTTATATTTCACTGCCCAAAAATAATACATTCCTTTTAGAAGCAGTCAACACCTGAAGCCTGTCTGTTTATTTCCCAAAATTTTTATTTCGTTTTGCTTGCTCTGATCATTCTGATTATGTGCACATCTTTGCCTTTAATCGCTCATTTTAACTACTTTGTCACAATCGATGTGATTGTTGTCGCTTTTGAAATGAGACAGAGTCGTGCCTCAGTTTGAAGTTGTTGTGAAGTTTGTTGTGATAATTCATAATAAAATAAAAAATAAAATTATATTGACGATCCTTAGTTCACTTTCATTGCCCAGTCGATCGGAAAACCAACTCGTTGACATATTTCAACCCGAATAAACATGATTGTATGTTGTTGGGCCTATCCTTAAACAAACGATGTTCTACGAAAAGCCCTTCGTGCAGGTTTAAATGAAAATAGGTTATTTCATCTTACAGCCTATTTCTTTCTACAAAGACAGATACAAACGACGTCGAATAACGTAGTTTCTAACCCCTTTCTTACATGCTGGTTGGCTGGCAGTGGCTGTACTCGCAGCTAGGGTTGCAAACTCCACCATTGCCGCTGAAGGGCTATTTCAAGCCTGTACTTTACATGGAGCCTCCATTTATATCTATCTACCAATCAAAACTCTCCAATTAAACTCTGGATCACTGATTTTGAGCCTATTTTAAATGCTTGCAGCGCAAATCAATAAGCCTTGAATATTACGATTAGACGCTTCGGGCATAACCCTTCATCGGTAATCATTACTGATGAAGGGTTATGCCCGAAACGTCCAATCGTAAAATTCAAGGCTTATATTTGATCTATTATCAATATCTTTGTATACATGATTATATGTTACTGTATAAAAAGCCGAATTAGACTGAGATCTATTGCAATGACTAGAAATTGCTGTAAATTTCAAGGATTCTTATTTTAACGAGGTACGTAGAGTATTAAACAAAATCACAAAAGATCCTGAACAAATCGAAACTCAATCAGGGGTAAATTATCTGATAGGTTCACAGGAGGCCCAGGAGGTTGACTTGAAGATAACAAGTTCAAAATTTAAAATAATCAATTGTAATACCTTTGTGTTTTATTTGTTGCCCCTCTCCACGTCTGTGTTGTGTCTCCCTTTATTGACTTCTGTACTGCGTAATTGTTCGAATGCAATAATCGAAATGAAAGTTGAAAGCTAATGTTATAATAATAATACAAGGAGAGAAACTTCATCTTCAGCTGAATCCAATAAACTGTTTTGTCTTCGCTCGCAATCCGGCATCCCAGCCCCAAATCTCTGCTACAGCATATAAAAATGTTCCTCAATCATCGAACTATACTTTCCAATACTTTGATTCTTCTTCTGCTATGTTTAAAGTTAAAAATTTGCAACTTTATCGAGGCAAGTCTTGTCAAATTCACTTTCTCCCTAACCTCTGCCCATCGAACGGTAACAGAGCGATCGATTTTCGAACGTTTTCGCCAGCTTGCCTCTCTCTGCTTTGCACAGAATGTACACAGAGACCCCCTGTCAGGCAACAGGGTGCAGTTTTTCGGTTTACTTCATCGACTCATAGACGGGAGATCCCTGTGTACATTCTGTGCAAAGCAGAGAGAGGCAAGCTGGCGAAAACGTTCGAAAATCGATCGCTCTGTTGCCGTTCGATGGGCAGAGGTTAGGGAGAAAGTGAATTTGACAAGACTTGCCTCGATAAAGTTGCAAATTTTTAACTTTAAACATAGCAGAAGAAGAAACAAAGTATTGGAAAGTATAGTTCGATGATTGAGGTACATTTTGATATGCTGTAGCAGAGATTTGGGGCTGGGATGCCGGATTGCGAGGGAAGACAAAACAGTTCAAAGGATTCAGCTGAAGATGAAGTTTCACTCCTTGTATTATTACTATAACATTAGCTTTCAACTTTCATTTCGATTATCGCATTCGAACAATTACGCAGTACAGAAGTCAATAAAGGGAGACAACACAGACGTGGATCTTCAAGTCAACCTCCTGGGCCTCCTGTGATAGGTTGAGCATTATTTTCAACTAAAAATACCATTTTAAGGACAACTGTATTACTCCAAAAAGTGCTATTTGGTCAAGGTGGAAATTTTCGCTCGCCCACCACTTTTTTCCGAAACTACAAGAGATATAACAATGAAACTTACCCAAATTGTTTTTTGGACAATTAGCTTTTCAAATTTAGCAATATTGATTAATTAGTCACATGATGCGTTGCTAGGCAACAAAAAGAAAAAATCTAAATTGCCAAAATTGAGCTACTGAATTAAAAATTAAAATTCATACAGATTAACATGAGATAACTCGCAGAATTGTAGTCAATGATATCAAGTAAGAGTATAGGACGATATCTACACTGACATCTTTTAACTTCATTTGCAAATCTTGCTAATTAAGAGCAATTAGTGATTGAACAGACCAATTGAGATTTCTATTGTCATTATTATTTTCTATTTTTAGAATTCTAAATAGTGAAATTAGATAGTACAACGTGACCTTACACTGTATTCTGCATGTATTGAAATATATCACAGTAGTTTATTCGAACTATGATGTCATGAATATTAAAATTTGGTGATTGTCACGAGTAAAATAACGAATGGCCTAAACTATTTCAGCTAAGAAGTCAAACTTAGGATAAGCTAAAAACTTCCAACATGTTGTTCTCACGCTGAACCCACTACTCATGAAAACCGATAAACAGCTCATCCTAAAACAACGTTGCGCTAAAATAACTACATGCCCAGTCCTCTTGGGGCTCTGCTCTGAATAGTCAATGTAATCAAAGCCACAATACAATGAGCTATACTACACAATACAACAAACAACACAAGACATGACTGAACATGAGATTGTGACAGTAATGTCATCAAATATAATTAAAATGATGTTATCAAATATAATAAACTGAAAGTACTCTCCGAGAACAATCGAATGGTTTTTATAACTTTATGATTGGCGTTAGTTGCAAGAAATTAGCAAGCATTTTAAGATTTTCTTTGTGACCGGTCTCCAAATAAGGGCAACTAGAGGTCACGTGGTGGTGCAACAATGCACACTGAAATTTCGTTTGAAATTTGGTTTTAGTAAAATTCAAGGAGTTGCGGCTCCATACGTAGAGTATTAAGACTCTTACTTGTATGTTGATGGCTAATCTGATAGAAAAACTCGGTTTTTGTGAGAAAAACCGGGTTGATCTGATTTTGGTGACGATCGAGATTTTTAACGAATGTGATTTTTAGTATATATAAAAGTATCCCAATTAAGTTATTGAAGATAGTAGATTCTTACATTTCTGTTGATATATCCACCTTGATCAATGAGTATTTTGCGTATTTTGCGTATTTTATTGCGGCGTAGCCGCAAATCTATTCGAGTTGAATTGGAACTTGCAAGCGATATCTTACTGTCATACTGTCATAATAAGGCAGGCGCTCGATGTATCAGGAACGAAATGTAACATATGTGGTTAAATGAGGCTTCCGCCAACGCTGCAAGGCTATTACGGGGGTGAAATGTAAACCTATGTCAACAACGTATTGTGATCACACAATCATGAAACGTCAAAGGCATAAAACCTTAATCTCTCTCTTGTTTTGTGGAATGTGTAGTTGTCTGATTTCAGTCGTGGTCACAAAACAACTTTCCATGGCTGATTGAATTTTCAATTCAAAGTGAACAAAGAATTGCAACGCCAACAGAACCACAAAGACCTGTTACTATTAGCATGCGTGCAGACTCTACAGTGCGGACGAGGGAAAAGGAAAGGAAAAAACGCCGCACTCACTAACTATTGTTATTTCTAGTTTATAATACTTTTAGTTTCTTTGCTTTTGAAACATTTGGCAAAGACATGCAGCAATGCTTTTTTATCGTTGCAGTTTCGACCACCTGACTAACTATTATTGCAAATAATCATTTTGAAAGAATGTTATCTATGAACAATTATATTTTCTTTGTCAATTCTCTAGATGATGGATGCTCTAGGAGATGAAAATTCTGTTTCAGGCGTCACTTTCTCGTAAGTAAACCATTTTGTTATAATGCCAAACATAATACATAGAACACTATTTTTGCTACCGGTAGCGCCAAAATAAACTATATAATTTTAACAGGCCACGATAAATCATTTAATGCAACCAATTTTGAAGATTTATGAATTAATCTAAAATCCAGAATTAGATTCTAAGATTGTTTTTTTACTTTTTTTAGTCTTCTGTTTCTTGAGCTATAAGCGGGTTTCTTAAAATTTGTGTTCTATAAAACACTGAAAACGATAAATAAACATCGATCGAATTTTCTAAAGGCTCAACTTTAATGGGCAAGGAGGAAACAACTTTTTCGTGGCACTTTGGGGATTTAAAACTTGATCAGCAAACTTATTCTGCTGCACGAGCATTAGTTCAACGACCGCCCTGTTGCGAAATTCTAGTGTAGTTGCAATGACGCGCCAAGCCAAGCCGCTCCCCGCATGACAATTCAGCGAGACTTCATGCTTGCTTGACCTCATGGCGCTTCAATTTTTGTCTTTCTAACCCCCTTGACACAAGAACGCAGAACCAAATACCTGCTCCAAAGAATATTTCAATGAAATCACAAAAGGAAAGGCATTTTTTTGTATCATTGACAGTAATGCCACATTTGTCCCAACAGATTACTAACGCTAGTGCAGCAGATTATAACTAATCGATTTCTAAATCCCCAAATCACCACGAACAAGCTTTCTCTTGGTCTATTCATGTTGAGTCTTTAGAAAAATGTAATCGAATCTGTTTGACCGTTTTCAGTTTTTTCGACAACGAAAATTTTAAGAAACTCGCTTATAGATCAAGGAACAGAAGACTAACAAATGTACAAAAAATCTTAGAATCCAATTCTGGATTTAGCTAAATATTAAGTCATAAATCTTCAAAATTGGGGCAGGGTACGATTTAGCTTTTGTTTTGGCGCACCCGGTATATTATCGTAAATCCTTGCAAGGTAAGCAAAACTATATCAGTCTTTTGTGTATATCAAAACGATAGTTGTAAATTCACACAGAAAGATCTTTGGTTTTTTCCCTACATACAATTCTTAGTCGACTCTCAACGAATAGAATTATTGCAGATTTAAGTGGCTCTTCGAAAGCTTGATTATTTAAAAACTTCGGGAAGGAAAAATATTAAAGATTTGCGCTTAACAATAAATTGATATTATACAACTTTGTTGCCCTTCTCTAGAACTGAAGTCCTATTCATATAATTTACTTGATGCTCCCTCTGACAAGCTGAATTTTATGTTCTTCTTGACATGGGTCAACTCAACCCTACAGGGGTGGCGCCAGGGAGGTCTAGGGGGCGACATCCCCCCGGCGGAAGCATTTAGCCCTCCCTGTCGGAGGAAATTTTGGGTTATTGTCGGAGGAACTTTAGCAAAATGACGTACGAAAACAGAATTTTTCTTGCCATTTTAGCCACCCTGTCGGAAGTTGCAGGCCCTCCGTCGAAAGATTCCTGGTGTCACCCATGCAGTGACGAAAAATCATTACAAACACTGTATGTGGCAACACATGTAAACGGAGGCAGCTAAAGACGAAAAATGTCTAAGTGGCCCGGTACAAGTGTACTTTTTTTGTTTTCACAGCAAACTTCGTGTTAGATATCATTCTTTATTCATGGCTGCATAGTTTTGCCACGCATGCTCTCGTAACAATTGTTCAATATAAATTTGCAGCAAACATTTGACAACCTTTGTCACTGTTTCATAGCTTTCGAAATATAACAACATCGAGCACAGGAAAAATGCGATCAATGTTTTGTTTCCTCGTGCAGTATCCTTTATCATGATGTTGAAGTATCTTTCCTCTCTTCTATAGGGAAGCTGAAGTAGAAGGCAATCCAAAGACATCTGGAAAAGTTCGAGTAAATTTCAATTTTGACGGAGATTACAAGAGGCTTGAGAAAGTTGTTAAATCTGGAAGCGTCAACGGTTTGTTAGTTGTCAAAAATTCCCTTGAAGGACCAATGCTGAATCTAGAAGAAGATGAATAAGCTGCAAGGAGGCAGGATGTGTTCGATGTGAAGGGTGCTAGTAACTGAGTAACCGTGAACGTTTAGTCTAACGATTGTGTATAGAACAACGTCATTTAGAAGTTGTGTTACTTTTATACCATTAAGTGACATATAAAGAAGGAAGCCCCCTGGATTACACTATTTTCAAGAGATAAAGTGTGCCATCCTCTTGCTCAAAGTCTTTTCTTAGAATTACACTTTCTACAATTTTACTAAGAAAATGAATCCCTCAATTCGCTCAATTTTCTTTAAACTCTTAGTAAATTCTCTTTGATATTAATTTGCGTAATTTTAAATGAAAAGATGTTATTGCTTTAATTCTATTCTTAAAAATTAGCTAAATATTTGACTTATGTTTTATTGTAAATCTTAAATCTGTCACACAAACGGAACTTAACGAATTTTAGAAAATTCTTCTACTTTTGAATTCAATATATTCAACATGAGTGGCCTACCACAAAGGTAAACTAATTGTGCCCCTTTTTATTTTCATTTAAGTTTTTTCATTTTAAATTTCTTTATGCACGGTTGCCCCGTCAGTCAGTGAGACTGATTTTCAGGGGGCCGTGCCAAAAACTTTACAAATTAAAATTCTACTAATAAATTTGAAAGAAACTAATTACCATATCATCATTTATTTACAACTAGGAAGTAAAAGCGCTCGCTTCGCTCGCGCTTCAACATTCCTAGCTCCTGCGGAGTGCTTTTGGATCATATATCATATCATATCATCATTTATTTAAGCATGGTAGCCCATTCAGCAATGCTGGTTTACAAAGGGCCATGCGTCTAAAATACCAGAAAAAATTAGAATAAATAGTTACNTGGATAAACTCTCTTTTACCTCCATTTTGAAGCTTCTTGCATATCAAGTCATTTAGGGGTATCTGGTTTCAGCTGTCGCACAAACATGATCTTTAAAAGCTCGTAGGTCTTAGGGACAGGTTTATGTCACCAAGGAGCAAGTTCATTTTATCGTTATTTTTCAATATTTAATCAAACGTGGAACGATTTTATTGGGCACCCTGTATCTATATAACTCGTTTTTGTGACAAATTTGTTACTTCTAAGGTGGTGGAGCTTTCTTCAGCCATAAACATTCTCTAGCTGTAGCTGATGATTATGATAGTTATTTTATGGTCCCTCATTTTACCAATTGATTGCCCTTTAGATTTGCACAAAAATGCAAGTTTGTATTTCAGGAAAAGAGAGTATTAAATGATGAGCAAAACGATCTAAAATAAAGCAGCAAGGGCGTTGCCCACGTTTTCCGAGGGTTTAAAGGGCGTGGTCACGAAAAATTTTCCTAGGGGCTTTGTCCCCAGACCCCCAGTTTTCTCCACATGGCCCTCCCCAAACTCTAATGCTGCATCCGCCCCTGGGCCCAGAATCGTAGTTTCTTAAAAAATACGTGCAAAGCGAATAACGTAAGTCAGTGGTGAGCCAGACACTAAATAGTAAGGGGTAAAATGTCACAATGGTCAGACTGGAGCGGTAAAAAGGTATACCAGACATGTTTATTACATGTTTCAATTACGATGTTAGCCGAATTTTTGGATGTGGGGGGGGGGGGAGTTACCACCTCACAGCCTCCCCTGGCTCCACCACTCGCCCGAGTTAAAAGTTGAGATTCATAGGTTTGAAAGAGCCTATTGTATTTGACATTCCGAGGCGTGACCAAAGAAAGTAAAGCCAAAGAAAAAAGGCCGTTATGTTTTTTAGGTTACTATGGAATGTGCCATTTAGCTCGGGTCATTCTGCTTCCATAGTTTAGTAACACTCATTCACTTTTAACATTACACACTGTGTGAAGATGCCTCCCCTGGCACAATTGAAACAAATTAACTTGGACGTCATAGCAGCGTCTTGCAATCTAATCCCCAAGGAAATTGTGTAAAAGCAGAAAACCCAAATCGTCTGCATACTTTTGATGTGAGGTGATTAATCAAACTGATTAAAACAGACATAGCATCCTGGTGATGGATAATTAATTATTGTGACTTTCCCACGCTGGGATTATGAATGCAATCTGCTGCAGACAAAGGCTCTATTAAAAGGTGTGGATAACGACTCTTTACTGGCAATTCATCAAACGTTTCACATGAGAAGGGATTTGATGGCCTCAGTTGTTCAACAAGCAACGAATAAAGTTAGCGAGACCCTGAAATTGTCTTTTGTTTGTCTTCCTCGCAAGAGGTCTTCGTCTTCCTGTCACTTTAATGAAGATGGTTCCTTCACTGAAAGAGAGAAAAACTTTCATTACCAGTTTGTCTGATTTTACTGGATTACGGGTGCGGTGCATCATGTCAACGCGCAAGGGAAAGGACTAATGACTACAATAAACTGAACATTGTTCGANTATGAATGCAATCTGCTGCAGACAAAGGCTCTATTAAAAGGTGTGGATAACGACTCTTTACTGGCAATTCATCAAACGTTTCACATGAGAAGGGATTTGATGGCCTCAGTTGTTCAACAAGCAACGAATAAAGTTAGCGAGACCCTGAAATTGTCTTTTGTTTGTCTTCCTCGCAAGAGGTCTTCGTCTTCCTGTCACTTTAATGAAGATGGTTCCTTCACTGAAAGAGAGAAAAACTTTCATTACCAGTTTGTCTGATTTTACTGGATTACGGGTGCGGTGCATCATGTCAACGCGCAAGGGAAAGGACTAATGACTACAATAAACTGAACATTGTTCGAGTTTAATGCTGAAGTAGTAAGGCACAAACAAAGTACGTTGTCATCAATGTGTTCAACAAGGAAAGAATTGAAACTTCACGTTAAGATGAAAGGAGTTCAGAAAGATGAAGAGATCTACAAATCCATTAAAGTGAGTGACCTGAGCTATAAGGCGCCCGTCTATAAATAGGATAAAGAAAATCCAAAACATGCTATTGTTTTATTTGGCTTTGCTTTCTTTGCCCACTTGCTGGATTATCAAATACAATAGGCTATTTATAAACCTATGAGATCTCATCTTTTAACTCAGGTTACTCCCTTTAAGCAGCGACTTGAGAAGGAAGAAAATTACTTTTTCACTTACCTAATCTCCCTCAAGAGTGTGCCGTCCATGGCTGTAAATACAAATTGTGTGGCTGTTAGTTCAAATCTCCTTGCTACATGTTTTTGAAAGCCCGTAATGTTGTGTTGCGTGGCCAGTAAATCGACTGCAAAAAATAGGAAATAAGACATTTAGAATGTGAGAACACTTTCCAGTCAATCAGCAGGGGCGTACGCAGCACTTGAAAAGTGAGAGGGTCTGAGAAAATTTTTAGTGACCACGCCCTTCAGACCCTCGGAGGATGAAGGCTACGCCCTTTTAGTTATATTTTGTTTCATAAACGTGGCTGCAATTAATACAAAATAGGTGGAACGTTTTGTAAACTTTGCATAGAAAATTGATACCCATCATTGCAAATCAATCCAAGGAACGAATAGAAATCTTTAGAAGTAAAATAAATAATTCATATTCAACAAAAAACAGTCCAGCATATAAAGTACGAATTAAAAAATTACCTTTCTTAGCTTTATTACGAAATTATTCAGTGCTGGTAGCTCAATATTCGAGGAAATGTCTATTTTCATTACTTATCAGAATCAAATTGACCAGTCGGTCAATGGCATCTTTTGCAAGATGCTGTTGTCACAGGAATTGTTGCTGTAATTTGAATTATTTATGGAGGTTGGGTTGGGGTACAGGCTCTTCAAAATCACTTTCCCGACATTGTTTCGAGAGTATAGTGGCAAATAGGGATTCCTCTAGCCAGCGGTGCGTCTAGGCTAAGGTAACTGGGGGTATTGAAGTGAGGGGGTCTGGGGGCGAACCCAACAGGAAAATTTTTGAGGACACGCCTTCTAGTTTGTCTCAGAACGCCTCTCCCAATATCATTCCAGCAGGCTTGCAAACCTAAAACCTTCTAACCGTACCAAGCCTTTACCCGACCATCGTATCCTTGCTTTTCAAGATCTCAAGGACCATCTCTTGACAGATCTGCCTGCCCCCCCCCC
>REGM01000321.1:95677-129412 GCA_004194415.1 Aurelia aurita
GAGGTTCTCGCTAATATTAGTGTGATCTTTACCCTTTGCCTTGTTATTGCCCCTTGTTCTCCAGTTGTATGTAGGTTCGATCATAGTCATGGTTCGATGTATAAAATTGGTTTCTGCTGTGAGTCATGATAAGTAGATACTCCGCTTGCAATCCTCATTCTCGTGTTTGCACTCATCTCCCTAATCAATTTGGAAACTTTATAGATACCCTATACACAAACTCCACAACCTCTATTATCTCTTTCTATTTCGCCTCCCTGATTTCACTTTACAAATGCCATTCTGTCCTTATCCTTTCAGAGGGCTGTAGGAAGATACTAAAAACCCGATTAAAGCGACATACCTTCAGTTCTTTGTTAGCTTTAAAGTATTCTTTACATCCATATTATGTTAAAACCATGGTTGTCATTCTTTTGTGTTGACCTGCTATCGAATCCTAATCGAAATTGCCAGCGTCGCTGCAACGAATGTTAGGAAATTAGCACGAAGGTGAAGGATAATATGAAATGCCAGCATTAGTACTTACAGTTCGCTGAGTGTCATAGAATCCTGTGCCCGCTCTGGCCGTCAGGCCTGCTGTCTGAGTTACACTAAGTTGAGCCCTCTATTTATACGATTTACTCCAAATCTAATTGTCCACATTAAAGTCCGATAAACACTACAATACTTGCTACACATGCTATAAATCTACGAAATGTGCTTTAAAGTATACCCTACATCCTAGCAAAACTTTCGACATTTATGTATTGTTGCACAGCACCTTCACATGCAGCAGGCATCAAGAAACAAGTTATATAACTTACGTATAGATTATATATATCTATAAATATATACCAACATACCGTTTTGATTTTCTTCCAACGAATTTCTGCTTGCTCTCGATAAACCCTAAAAAGCAAAAATATTGGTATTTGAATTGAAGATGAATCTTGATACTAATTTTTAATGTTAGGAAATTAGCATGGAGGTGAAGGATAATATGAAATGCCTGCATTAGTACTTACAGTTCGCTGAGTGTCATAGAATCCTGTGCCCACTCTCTGGCCGTCAGGCCTGTTTTCTGAGTTACACTAAGTTGAGCCCTCTATTTATACGATTTACTCAAAATCTAATTGTCCACATTAAAGGTCGATAAACACTACAATATTTGCTGCACATGCTATAAGTCTACAACATGTGCTTTAACCCTATCAAGCCTAGAGTATTTGATGCTCTAGGAAGACTAGGGTGGGGCTGATTCACCCCCCCCCCCTATTTTATTCCTGTTCTGTACAACATAGAGCCATGAAACTTGGCATATGTATAGTACATCACGAGATGAACCCAAAAATGGAATCTATTTTTAGATATGTCACGTGACCTGCTCATGCCGTCACAATATTACAATTTCAAAATCATAAGGGTTCAGTACTAAAAGATTTCAATTGCTGATTACCAGAAAACGAAAGGCAGTAAGGATATCAGTCCACTTTTTATGTATTCTATGGTCAAATTGAATTTGCTTTGTAAACAAAATTTATTAAAAAAAGATGACGTCATCACACAAAAATTCAAAGAATATGCGCATGCGCATTGCATAAATACGGTGATTTACTCATCCAAATTTCAAAATAAGTAGTCAGTTCGATAGAGCATCTAAAATAAGTCATATTCTTAGCTTCACATTGATTTCCCATGTTTCCTGTAGATTTTATTAGGGTTTATTCAAAATTTGTGGCCGACTTCTTTTGAAAATGAATTTTTTTTACCCCCTTGAATGAATTTCATTTTTCTAAAAAATATATTTTTCCGTGTAAGAAAGATAAAAAGTAAAAGTCAGAAAGTTACAGAGTGGTAAGTGCAGTTAGTACGGATATACAGCAGAAAAGCTGCTAGGGGGGCTGATTTTGCCCCCCCCCCTAGGCTTNCATTGCATAAATACGGTGATTTACTCATCCAAATTTCAAAATAAGTAGTCAGTTCGATAGAGCATCTAAAATAAGTCATATTCTTAGCTTCACATTGATTTCCCATGTTTCCTGTAGATTTTATTAGGGTTTATTCAAAATTTGTGGCCGACTTCTTTTGAAAATGAATTTTTTTTACCCCCTTGAATGAATTTCATTTTTCTAAAAAATATATTTTTCCGTGTAAGAAAGATAAAAAGTAAAAGTCAGAAAGTTACAGAGTGGTAAGTGCAGTTAGTACGGATATACAGCAGAGAAGCTGCTAGGGGGGCTGATTTTGCCCCCCCCCCTAGGCTTGATGGGGTTAAAGTATACCGTACATCCTAGCAATGGGGAAATTTTCCCTATAATGTGACCTCTAACTACGAGTGGGTACATTAGTGACCTTAGGAAAATGTGCTTGCAAGCAATTACTTGAAAGCAAGCTGACCATTAGCTATAATAGTACCTGGGAAATGTAATTAAGGAAAACTTCTACTCCGTTAATTACCTCATAAGGTTTTTATGTTTGAAGAATGAAAACATTATGGAGGGGTTTTTGCTCAACCGGAAGGAATACACCTACCTACCTACCTACCTATATACCTATAAGTTATGTTTGTTGTTCTTGTTTTGCAGTAATTAAATTCTTAAAGTAGCTGGTAACTTATACTATTTTGTTTAAAATTGTATTAGGCTATTTTGAGTTAATGAAAATCTGAAATCTGAAAATCATGAGTTTGTTTTCGAGGGCTCCGCAGCGCAAATCAATGAACTTGAACTTGAAAAAAAATTCAAGATGACACCTGCTATTTTGAGTCGTTTATTATTCGATTTTAGATTCTCGTCATCTAATTTCTATTGGTCGAAACTTACGCAATAGCGACCTCGGGCCTGCATGTAAGGCCCTCGATCTTCGCTGAAAAATCATATCGCAACTTTTGCTGCTGGTAAAAGAAGGGTCATTTTTGTCGCTGGATTTAAGGTACAATTTGATGTCAAATTTCCCTTAAAATCAAGTCATTTTCATTTGATATTATCCTCGTGTTTATTACTATGTCTTAGTTTGGGTTGGCCGCTGGAAAACATCGTAAAATGATATTTCCTTCGCGTGTATAAACAGCATGTGACTCGCTCTCAGGTCATAAAACGTAGGCCAAAAATGGCCTAAGCACCGTTTCAGAAATTAGCCACGTTGCAATAATAAGCTAACATAACTTTTCCTAGATATAAGATAATGCAAGAAGTTTGTGATTGTAACTAAAAATAGTTTTTATTTTACTCTTAGGTCTAGCTGCAGTTTTTCGTGGATTTAGAATTACTTTTGGACGGATTAGTCCAAGAAACAGGTGGATGATTTCGTCTGGGACAGGTGAGTTGCTATGTGTTAGTCGCTATTATGACTGCTAAATCCTTTCATTTTAGTACTTAGTCGTCCCCGCTATCACTGTTTTAGATAACTCGATATGTTGTGACCGCTTCACTTATGTCATCTTTAAACTCTCTTGTTTCTCTTGTTGAATAGTAATCTAATAATATGCCTGAAATTTTGAAATTTTACAAGAAAGAGTAGGCCTAGGACACATTAAATTTAACTGTTATTTTCTACCAAAATATTTGGGAGCTAATTTTAAAGCTAATACAAAAGTCTAGACATCTAGAACCCACCAGATTGTGTAATGTTAGAAATTTCATAAATGAAGGAGCCAAGAAAAAACATAAGAACCTTTCGGATGATTGCAAAGTCCATCCTAAGATATGATCGTGCAATCGGGATTTTGCGTTCTTCGCGAATTTGCCTGTCAAGGTGCCTTAGGAAACAAGCAAGCAGAAGGATGTCAACCGTGAATTTGAAGGATGTTCTCCGCGAATTTGCCTGTTAAGGTGCCTTAGGAAACAAGCAAGCAGATGGATGTCAACCGCCACCGATATGGACGCAGAGAATCAAATCTGAAGCATCCCCCTTGTTTCATATAATTCCAGCACAAAACAATCAAAGTGAAACATTTTCTGGCTCGATACAAATTGCTTTAATATCTGCAGGACATCAATACAAATTTGGTCTAAATGATCATTAATGATGCTGTTTTTCGATCGCTCAGTATAAAGCATTAAAAAGGCTGATGTCAAATTTTCTATGTTCATGGCGGATAATTGCGTGCCAAACACACTTTTTCTTGTCTTTGTGCTAATTATCTGCGATAACATGCTGATCAATCACACTAATGAATGTTATGGACTGACTCCTGACTTTCTGGCATTGAAGCCACTTCTTAGATTACAAAGTACTTCATAATAAAAAAGATGTACTAAGGGGAGGGGGTCTTGGGCCATGTTGTCGTATGTCTTCAACTTAGAACTCTGACTGGTAACATTGCAAATTGTGTGTGGAAGATTTTCCAGACAATCAATGCGTGCATGGATGAAGCTTAATATTGGACGATAACGCAAAAGATGGCGACAGGGAGCTTTTTACAAGATGCATTGCATTCTAATTAAGAATCTTGAACAGCTGTGAGGATTCGATCAAAGAACGTAATGCATCTTGGTAGAAAGCTCCCTGTCACCAACTTTAACATCTTTGTCTATTGAGTATGCTGCTTTTTGAATGGGGGACTTTTGGGACACCCTGTAGATAGAAGAGGAAGTCAACCGATTAAAGATTAAAATCTTAAGTTCTATACTACCAGCTAGATTATTGATATTTATTAATGATTCTATTCACACAAAAACCACAAATTATCTGAGAGTCGAGTGCTGTTGTCAGAAGCCTTGTGGAGCTTAATGATTGAGAATCCATTAAATTCTATTTTTGATGTTTTGTGGCTGAAAGTAGTCAATAATTCATCTTATTAAGAAAACTGCTTGCAAATCAATTTAAAGCTTGGTCTCTTCAAAATTTTTACTCAATTGTCCATTTGTGAAAAATTCAGCATCAAAATTATTTGTATTAAAGGGAATCTAAGCATACATGAGCCGTTGATAAAAATAGCCATGCAAAGACAATAGACCTTGACATGCACCAAACTTGGGTAACTGATCTATGTCAACAGGAAATAATGATATCTCTTGTGACACTTTTATATGCTTAGATTCCCTTCAAGAAATGCCTTGCAAACCTTGTGGGGTTTGGTTATTTTTAAGTCTAAAGGCCTTTCGAAAGCAAATTTCAAAGCATTAGAAAACAATGATTTTTGCAATTATAAGCCATTGTATCTTAGGCTGACAATAAAAAGGTTGAGTCCAACAATGCTAGACACTGTCCCATCTTCTTATGATATAAAAGAAAATGTTTTTGGATATTTCCTTTGTAAATTTCATGCTCCAATATGCGCTGACCAGCACAGAAGACTTAGTTAGAAAAATGCTGGCAATAACATTGATGGTTCCCATTAAAAATTTATCAGATTTTGTTTTGTTTGCAATGCAGGTTATTATAATCTTTAGCAAACTGTTAACAAGTTTGGCTAGTCTGCACTTTAGCGGACCATCTTTCAATGTCGGCAGGTTATGTGTCATTGGGTAAGGGTTAGAGTCAGGGTTAAGTTTTGGAAAAGGGGTTTTAGGGTTAGTTAGGGTTAGTAGGGTATTTGATCAAATACATTCCCTAGAGATATGACATAAATCTGGTCCGCTAAAGTGCAGTCGTCCCAAAAGTTTTGGTATTATTGGAGGCCACAGTGATCCAGACCATGGAATAAATTGAAAAAAATGAACTTTCGAAAATGCAATCACGATGTCATTTTCTTAAAAGAGGACACACTGAGGGTCAACACAAAACAAACAGTTTGAAAATCGGACTACTGTGTGTGGAGAAACATGTTTTAAAAGTTTACCGAAGTGGCAAGTGTTTGTTTACATTGAGACTTCCGGTAAGACTGCTACTACAACATCGATTTTCAAATTCCCATAACGCCACTTTCCGTAGTCTGATTTTCAAAATCTTTTTTTTTAGTTGATAGCCTAATCTCTCCACTTTAAGACCATGAAGTCGTTGGATAGATACAACAAATGATTTTACCATATTTAAGCCTTATTTCTGCCAAGTATTTTCTCGAGACTTTCCTTATAAAGTTTTTAATCTCAACTTCAAAGTTGAAAACAAAAAATGCAAGCGTTTGTTTGCCTTAACATCTATTTTTGCATCAAACTCTAACATCTTGGCAATGTATCTCTCAAATATTTCATTTTAATTCGTTTTAAAAACTTGTAGAAAACTTGTAGTTTATGATAGCCAAAAGAGCTAGAAGAGCAAGGAGGTTAGAAAAGCTTTATATTTTTTCGTAGCTTAATTGAGCAAATGAGATACAGTTCCAAAGACAAGGGAACACAAAGTTGAACTGAAAGGAGAGATAAAGGATGGATCTTCTCTTTGATTTTCTAGCCGGCAGTCTCCTATACATATTGAATTTCATGTAATGTAAAGTTACAAAATAACAATGGGTACAATTCTTTCATGGTGATATTTTTGGCAATCTCTTGAGGACCAGGTTCATTGGTCATCAAGTAAAAATTCTAAAATTTTGAAGAATATTTACCCCTGTATTATTGTGTTTTGTAGACTGCTTCCTGAAGATTTACCACCCTGTCAAGATTGATTCTAAAAGCAGAACCATAGAGGTTGGCCCTTATCAGTGGCCATATAACGTTTGTATGGTTGGAAATATTTCAAGAACTTTATGTGATCCAGAGAATTGTTCTGAAAGAACATTAATATTCAGTAGAAATTGTAAACGTCGGAAATATCAGAAAGGATCAAGATGGCTAACGTCAATGTCAACAGAAAAGTTACTGACCAGTTCTATCGATACAAAATGCCCAAACTCGTAGCTAAGGTAAGATGTGAATGACACTGTCACTCTCTGCTGAGACAGAGGTCTCACTTCATTGACACTCATCATACTTTCTGTTTTGTTTTACACTTGAAGTTTGACAAGAGTAAATCATTGTTTTGGGGCTATCCAAAAAGCCAGCAGGCCCCATCTACATGGTGGCAGATCACTTTACAAAAGGGTTGCTGATCCGCCTTCTGTCTTCATGAGCTTGAAGTGATCCAACACTTTTGCTCCACTATCCGCATATATCCTGATGCTGCTATGGAAGCAAACTCATCTTGCATTGGATCATGTCTGTTCCACGTTGTGTAGACGCAAGTGGTGTCAATTTTGATGTGGATTCATATTCAGGTTATTTACATTGTCTTCACGATCTTTTGGTTTCATTGTTCGTTTGAAGACAACAGTACTGTAGCATACACGTTAAAAGGGGCAAAAAAGATAACCTGTAAATTTGACAGTGAGCATACTCATTGAGATCTTCCGACAAGAGGGTCTGTAACACTTTTGATCCAGCACTTTATAGATGGGAGAGGTGATCTCCAACGCTTTGATCTGCATCACTTTAATCTGCTATGGTTTCTGTTGCAGTGCTTCCAAGCATCTGGGTGCTGCAACCACAGTTTAGACAATAAATTGGCATGTTTCTGCACCCAATATCTAGTTGCTTTGAAGTTGACTCAAATTCAATATCTAAGGCGGAGCACGCACATGACCAGGAGCACTACAATGGAGGCCAGCCTTTACATTAGTTTGGTAATGAAAATTAAGACTACTGATGTAATTTTCCACAGGTGGAAGGAAAGGGAAATGGTATCAAAACTGTTGTTGTGAACATGGTGGATGTTGCTAAAGCCTTGGGCAGACCTCCACTTTGTATGTATATAATGTTTAGTTTTTATTTTACATTTGACATGCACCATACTGGGTGAGTCAGGAAAAAATGTTGGCGGTTACAAAAATTACAAAAATTAGAAAATTCAATATATAAATGTTGAATCCTTACTCTGATCCTTACTAATGTTGAATCTTTAATCTGTGCGAGCGCCGCTCGCAGGCACAAAACACAATTACACATCTGTTGCTGGCATCTTTACTGTACTCAAAGCGATTTGATTGCAGGCACATATTTCCCAATCATTTGCTCGTAGGCACCGAATATTTTTAATGAGGCCTGTCCTATTGACTGTTTTCATGAGCAAACTTCTGAAATTTCATTAGCTACCTGGTTTTGTAGCTTACTACTAATTGCACACTTTTTTAGCAGATCTATCTTTTTGTCCAATCAAATTCTTCAAGATTGTTGATAATGCCAGAAATTAATCTTGTGATAATGAATAGAGTGAAAGTTAATGTGAAATGGTAAAATTAGAATCCTGTGCAAGATTTATGATATCTTCTGAAACATATGGCTCAAACCATTGGTTTTCAAACAAGCATTTCAAAGTTTTCTTCATAATTCATTGTTAAAAATAATTTGGCCTTTGAAACAACTGAAAAAGAAAGACCGTTTAAATATAAGTAGCAAAACCACTAAAGGATCACCCTCCTTAAGGTTACTGTAACCCTTCAGACTACAAATTCTCGATTTTTCGTTTTCGTCATAATCTGATGGTTTAAGTATTTGAGTACCGTTTTAACCAACTCACTTCCAGAAATAATCACAATAACTGGGAAATTTGAGAATTTTAAAAGAAGCAATTATGTTTCTCAAAAATTGCGGGAATAGATATCAGGAGATTAAAGTAAACCCACTTGACCTTGCAGCTATGTATATTCATAACATCCCGTGCTGCTATTTTATTGATATAACGATTGATCAAGACCGCACTAAAGCTTTATTGTTTGACCTGCGGCTTTATGTTTGCACTTTCAAGCATAATCGTTTTCCCCGCTTCAATTTGATAAAAGCCTGATTTCTCGAAACAAGATTCTGGGGTACTGGTGGGTACTAAAAAACCTTGGTGTACCTAACGGGCAATCAAATTGCTTGACACTTGGCAAACGGGGTCACAAAGCATATAACTACAAAAGTGTGTCAGTGATTTATGATAGATCCACTGGTCCAACTTTTATAAGGGTTTGAACGTTAAAAAAGACATTTCAAACATTAACATTAATTTAAAATTGCATTATTTCAAGACAGTACGTTTTATTAAAAATTTATGACACACTTTTGCAGTTCAGGACCTTACGTCTTTGGTAAATAGATAGTCTTGGTCGAACAATGCCCGATGAGGTACACCAAGATTTTTTCGCAAGGGTTGTAGATTTCGCCTAAAATCTGGAATAAATCATATGCGTTTTTATTTAATCAACTGGTTGTATTTTTATGGTATTCCGCGTTTAATTCTGCTTCAAATAACATATAATTTTGTTTGGTATAGTTTAAGGAACGGCCGTGGAAAATAGAGTTTCTTAATCGCTGCCTGAAGGGTTAATTAAAACCAAATCTTGCCTATTTTCCAAAAATCGAGACTTTTTTCTGACTCACCCAGCATATGATATAGGTTTGGCCTTCAAATTAGGCCTTCAAAAGCGTTGATCTTATAAACAAAAGATAACAAATTGATGAATATTGCTAAAAAATCATCATTGCTTCATAAACTGAATTTCAAAGGTATAGATGGAAATATTGTGAACAGCAGTAAAGTAGTGTTAACAGTTGATTTGCCAATAAGGACAATACTGAGAATAGGAAAGTAAAATAGCAGTACTAGGTTTTATCAGTTTCTGTCATTGTAAAAGGTTTTGCTGGATTAGCTAACTTTTGCAGCTGTTGTATTTGGAACTACTGCCTCTATTGTAGCTGTCAGCAAAGTTCCAGTCCAGGCTTTCATTGTAACAAGTTGTAACTTGACAATGGATAGAAATGAAAAAAAAACTTCTGTTCAAATATGCATGCGCAATCATTCCTATTAAAGGGAATTAGTGAGCTGTAATTGGCAGCAATAAATGTTTATTTTGAAAGATGTTTGATCATAAGATTTTCAAGAAGGCCTTCCCTTCAAAATTCTTTGACTTATTTAGCCACTGACAGTAAGATTACAATTTTAAAGCATGTAACATTCTTTTCATTATTGAAAATTGTTTGCATGCTCCTTGTTTCGTTGCTCAGCAGCTGATCGAAATTGATCCCCTGTTTTTGGACACTTTCGATGTTTTAAAACTGTTTTTTCTTTCAGTAAATCCTTATTTTCACCAGTTTGCATTGTCAATAAAATAGTAAAAAATAGTAGTGTTGTAGCCTAGCGATTTGCCTACATATAACGATGATAAATCACTCATTTTGGTCCGTTACTCTTTGTGTGACAGATTTTCTTGGTTCACTGTATTTTGGGTTAATTGGTGTAATTTATAATTTTTCGGGATATGTATTAATGAACTTGTCTTGTGTGTTAGATCCAACAAAATTCTTTGGATGTGAGCTGGGTGCCAACACCCAATTTGACAAGAAAAATGATCGTTACATTGTTAATGGGTCACATGATGCTGAAAAGCTACAAGAAATTTTGGATAACTTTATTGAGAGATTTGTTTTGTGCCCAGAGTGTGAAAATCCAGAAACTGAATTGGTATGTTTTTTGCTTAGTCTTTTTGCCATTATTTGCAAATTCATCAAGTGATTTCAGTTAATTTACAGTCTACTGAGTGCACCAAAAGAGGATCCACTTTTGACGGCCCATGATGAATCATACACAGGCCAATTTTGGAGAATGATGGTTTGATCTCTAGCCAAAATCCCAAAATTGTTACTTTTCGGTCGAAAAATCGAAAGCATCCATCAAATTGTCAAGACTGGATCAAGATAATAGTGAAACTCTTAGAAGCTTGAGAACTGAGAGGTGCATTAGTTATCATAAGTTACATGAGGAGCAGTTGTTTGATCCTTGCACAATCTTGTAGTGTTGATTTTATCAATTCAAAATCCTTCGCTTTTGATAATTAAAATAGAGTTGTTGCGTTGATGAAAAATAATAGTTTCTCTAAGTTGCCTTTTCAAGCTCAGTCTTTGCAAGGTGTGATTGATGTTGTTTGATCGATTTAGGCTGTTTCCAAGCCAACAAATTTTCTTGGAATCACTTAGGAAGTAAGCTGCCAAAAATCGATAAAAATTGCCAATTAGTATTTGGGGTTCTGACTAAAGATTAAATCATCAATCATCAAAATTTGCTTGTACGATCTATGGTGGGCTGTCAAAAGTGGATACTTTTTCATGGCACACCCGTATATTATAACTTTTTAGTCCACTTGCAATTTTTTAGGAGCTTAATTAACATAATTAAAATGCTACCTCTTGAGTTTTGAATAAACGGGATGGATGGGAAATTTCCCGAATCCTTATTAACGGGCGAGGGGGGTCTGGAATAAATGGGGTGGGTGGAAAACTCAATCTGGAAGTTCTGTAATGGGACGAAACGCACACGTTGTTTTGCCTGTAAAAATGAGTTAAACATCATAGAAACTATTGAAGATTAAAAATACAGTTTGAGTCACAATTCAGAAGAGATGACTTCACATGTTCCACATTTGGAGAAGCTCAACATTAATAAACATGGAATACAGATATCCTGGGTGGATATTTTTCAAAAAATTAATAAGTAGGGGGACGTTTCTTCCAGACTCAAGTGTATGAAGAAAGACTGTTAATGTGTAATATCTTTTGATTTTGGTATTTTTAGAGCGTTAAAGTGAAGACAGAGAAGATTGGCCAACATTGCATTGCATGTGGATTTTCTGGATGGCTTGATACCAAGCATCGTCTTGCTCAGTTTATCTTGAAGAATCCTCCGGGTCAAGAGGACACTGTTACTCCTCAGAAAAAGTAATCTTCATTGCGTTTGCTACATAGCTTTCTTAAACCAATTTTACCAAATTGAGCTTCATTTTTTTATGTGAACTACAATAAACCATTTGCGTAAGAACTCAAATAACTTTTTTATAGATCGTTGTTCAACAATTTAGAAGTAGAATAGCATCTTGCTTATATTTCTAAGTTTAACTAGGTCTTATAGTAGTTTAGGTCAAAAATCTTGTTGCTGTTCGTTTCCAAAACGTGAAGTTTATTTCAGCTGACCTGGTATTGCTGAATGAAGAAAGATATTTGGGTTCAAAAACTTTCTCTGCATATATACTGTAACAAGCCATTCTTCTAGAATGTGACCACAACCTGATAAAAAGCATGACATCTCTTTCTCGTTGGTGATGTTTGGCTACCCTGGCTGTGTTCTATCTCTTTGTCACTGCGCCTTGACATAATAATGCCTTTACACCAGACAGCTTCTTTGTCACCTTCCAAGTTTTGGAAAAGTTCTCTTGCAGAGTCTTGCTGTACACCACTTGAACAACGTGCTCCATTATGGAATTTTTTTCAAATTTCATATGAAATTTTCCACTCCAGACTCAATTTCAGCACACAAACATAGTCTAGCTGCCAGACTTCATGGAATTTTGACAAATTTCCGTAATAGCGGCCATTCGTTAAAGTGGTGTCTTCCTACAATCTGTCCACATGTTTATTAATAAGCTTATCTTGTTTATTTTTATAAATTCTTCAATTTCCTTAATCAGAGTCTTTACTATCAGTCCCACAGATCCTTTCTCAAACATTATCGCAAACCAAAAAATTTAAATTCTTTGTTGAAAAACCGTTTGACCGTTTGACCAAGACTTCTAGTATCAATGGTGGAGTATTTCAGATTCTGTTCGCTAACAGCTCAACTATTATTCTTGTAGTAAAAGAGAAAAAGGTAAGGGGAAAAAAGACCAGAAAGCGAATGGAGAACCTGTGAGCCCAACTACAGAGGAACCAGAATCAGTAGATCGCAACTTATTTGGTAAAGATGCCTTGGCTCCACCAGTTGGAGAATTCACTGTAAGTATGATTACTTTCAGCATGGTTTTGCACTGTATATCATTAACAGAAACAAGAAAGAGAAGAGATGATCGGTAATTTCAGGGAGGAGGAAATGATAACACAGTTAGCAGTGATAATCGTAAATTTTCCAGAAAGTTTGTTGTCGGAATAGACAGTATGTACAGTAAATAAGTTTGTATTCTCCAAATTAAAAGTAAAAATATACGGTGTTTGATATGCTAAAGAGTGATGAAATATTTTTGAATTCGATTGTATGTAAGTTTACCATCATTTTAGTATTTTAATGTGTATAATGTAATTTTATGAAACCTTATTTTTTGTCTATTCCTTTGTAAATTAAATGTTATTATACCTAAGCTCCTGTAACTTTTACTTTTTTATGCAAAAATATAATTTTTTTCTTAATATTTATTTTAATTCGATATTCACATAGCTAACAATTTATACAATGCATACAAATTTAATTAATCTAAATCGAATGAAATTAAAATGTGTACAAAATTTACTGTTGAATAGAATTAAAACTATTGCAGGCACTACATTTGCATTCTGGGCCATTCCATTGCATTATCATAAGTTTAAAGTTTTTAAGTTTTCTGCAGATTTCATTATTGCTTATTTACTATATTACAAATTTCGCCAAGGGGGTAAAAATTATAATACAAAAACAGAACACCCCTAATTGAAATGGGAAGATTAGCATGAAAGGTTGGACTGACCTTGTTTCCATAAGTGCCCCTTGAGTGGTGAATGTGAAACGGAAAACGTAATATTATTAGGAAATAAAACTATATGCGTTTCCTTTATTGAAAGCTTGACTGGATCAAAACTTGGTATTGACATCATATTTCTGATCAAGATTTGACCTAATAGTAATAGATATATGGATCATCCTGTTCTTTTTGCAATGTTTGTAAATGTGTGAGCTAGATTTAACTGCTGTATCATAATGTTATTACCTCAGATCGAAGCCTAGTTTTTAAATATGAATGCTATGTTGATGGGTTGATCCCCGACAGGGGTGTATATTCTTGCTAACTTGCCTATGTGTTGCCCCCAAATTTTGCTTAAAATGCTGCCCTGTCTTCGAAACAAAGATTTGCTTGCAGTAAGCCAAATTTTACCGTATATGGCTGCCCCCAACACTAGGAGGTCGCAGTAAGAATATATTCCCCAGTTTTTGAACCCTTGGACGTCTAGTTTGATACAATGGTATCTGAGCATGTAAAACTAATGAAAATTGTGTACTCTTTCAGGATGGTCTTGGTGATTGGAGTGAAGACATAACTGATGAAGCAATACAAAAGAGGATGGAAGACCTGTCAGGTGGCGTGAAAGGCCTCATCATGCATAATGACTTGGAAAGAACGCCAGAAGAGAGGATCAACATGTTCTTCCAGTTTGTCAAGGTAAGGCTTAACAACCAAGCACAACAAAGCAGTCGGAACTTAACGAAATCGTTTTTGACAGTCTTTAGGTGGGATAAACAACCATTATTCTTTACTGGCACTTTCAACAGTCGGGAAATGCAAAAATTTGAAAATTTACTGTTTAAAAAAAATATGAAGTCCCTTTTGGTCCAATTGGAATTTTTCCTGCAATCATTTCATAATCTTTTTTTCTGGGAGCTAAATAACAATCATCTCTGAAAGTAATTTAGTTGCTGACAAGAACGCACATACAGAAATTTTAATAACCAGTACATAATTCAAATTTCGGTGATTCCTCAAACAATTGCAGTTTTTTCGTCATCCACTATGTATGTTATTGCAATTGTCAATATGTTATTGCAATTGTCAATAATAGATGGTACTGCATTCAAGGCAAAAAACACTTGGGACAAATTAAAAAAACCGCACTAATTCTGTCTTCCCGCCTGTTAATTCTGTCTTCCCGCCCACCCTTTTCAATGTTGCTTGAATCAAACTCCATTTGACCTTTGCAGCATTGAATTAGGGGGAAGGGGTGTAGAGAAAGTCCTAAACGGATATTTTCCTTGCGCTTTTTCACGAAAAATTGCAAGAACAATAAGACTAGCATATGTCCAAGCTTTTTTTGCCATGATTGTAGCTACAAAGATAAACTAAAATCGTTTAGTTTTAAACTTTATAAACTTTTAAAAGAAATTTTCGAGTTCAGATGTTGATACAGTATCAATATTTATCGTAGAGCAAAACTGCAAATGGCGTTGCAGGCGTTGAGAAGGATGTCATTGCCGAAGCAGAACGTCTTGATATCAAAGAGAAAGCCCCTTTGGTTCTTGCAGAAATTCTATTCACTGACAACATGTTGCAAGAAATCAAGAAATATAGAAAGCTCTTTGTCAGAGTAAGTATTCCGTATTCCTTCTTTGTTTAACAATTTAGAAAATCAACCATGGAGATTTGTGTCAATTCTTGGGTATCTATCTATACATGGGGACACTCGTTGGATATCGTCGTGCCGAGGCAAAATTCGGAATTTTCTGAAAGGAGTTTTCACAACTCTGGTTTGAGAGGCTGGATTGAAGTGCCGTTGCACATTAGACATTAGCTTTACAATTTCTACGTTCAAAATGGTAGCAAAAAAGTTCTTGCTCGGCACTGATTCCATAAGCACGGTCTAGGGAGACCAGCGTTCTATTTGTAAATTATGTTTTCAAAACTATTGATGTTCTTATCATAGCAATTATGCTATTATGGTTTTGAAGCCTTTGTTTGTAATTGCTGATAGGGGTCTTGTGCAAAAAAAGCAACAGATAACTAAGGTCTAAGTCGCATTAGATATCAGGTGAGATTTGCGATAACGCAAAATTACTCATGCAAAACACTTCAATTGTAATTTTTCCCGAACAATTTCACCTGACATCTAAGTTGAGACAGATTTTGATTGAATGAATAGATATATAGATTCAGTGATAATGCATCCTCCGTAATCAACTGACACCTGATGAATTCAAGTCTTCCTTGTCCTAGAAGTCCAATATTTATTCGAAGCAGTTTATCCCAATGATGATCCAGTAAAAATGATTTTATTAACACCACTCTGCCCTTTTATCAAATAAAATACCGTTTTAGTACCTGATCATTAGTATGGGTTGTTTCGAAAATCGACCTATAATCTACAATCTATATCATAAAGGGGCTTTACATTACCGTAGCTTTTATCCTCTTTCAACAGTTATTGCATGAAAACCAGAAGGGTCAGAAATCTTTGATGGGAGCCTTTGAGCTCCTTGTTGGCAAGTCATATCCTGACCAACTGATGCCAAAAGTGCCACACATCCTGAAAAGCTTGTATGACCTTGATTATGTGGAAGAGGAAGTGTTCTTGCAGTGGGGTTCAAAGGTAAGCGGCAAAAAGCTCCCAGTTGCATTAATTTCTTTAGTAGTTTTTGGTATTCACGCCACGCAAACCCCTTGATGTGAGAGTGGTTCTGCTTTTACTATAGTTGTGGTTGAACTCAAGTCATGAGAATGAGACCAGTCGATACCAGTACACCGCACACTAATCCAGAATTGCAAAATAAGGAAATAAATGGTGAAAAATTAAGTTTTGAATACCAAATTGAATTTACGCCCTCTTTATCAAGCACACCCTGGAGGTTAGTGCACAGCAATTTTTGTTCAAATCAGTCAAGAAACCAGGATTGCTCTTTGAAGTTGGCCTAATGTTGTTGTTTGCTTGCATTACCGTTTCTGGAATAGCACTCTTTGGACGGCGTTTTTAAGTTCTCATTTCCCCTCTCAGCAGAGTCAGAAATTATTCATCTTTATATCATTTTAAACCACTAATCATGTACTTCGAAGTAATTTCAATATGTTTTAACTTGTACTATGTCGGAAAATCCTAACCTTCGTTCCCCACCAAAAACTACACTCCCATGACGCCACTGATTGCTGCAGTGATTGGAACAGCCGAATTCCTTTAAAGCTGAATGGTTACGATAAAAATAGTGGCAAGGCGGCCCATATGTAGTACGCCTGCTCACAGTTGTACAAAGAAGAAACATGAATGACCCACCTAGGTCTATTTTATGTCAATGTAAAGTAAAGCTTATCGGCCTTTGTCGTTTTATTTTGAATGTTTTGTCTGGTTTTATACATCAGTCAGATGCAGTAACTGTGGAAATAATCATCTCTGAACTTTGCCTGCAAGTTTTATTCAACAGATTTTGTCGTTGACCTGTGAGTGGCGACAGTCCATAAGAACGCTTTTTTATATCGACATAACATTTTAGTTGTGCAACTCCACACAAGCTACTGTGCTCTCTTTTTACGAAACGAACTGACCTTTTCTAAAACCTTTGCAGTATGCTTGAATTAGCTTTTATTTTGTAGCTATTTTATATATGTATGCCTACTTTAAAAAACTTGATACTAAATGTGGATACTAAAAAGTATATACTATATTATACTATATTATCATCATCATTGGTTATGAAAAGATATCTTTTTAGAAAAAATACGAGTGACGCTCAGCTCAATTGATGCAATTTTTGCTGATTTATGAAAAGTTGGATGCAAAGCAAGGTGAAATCTTCTATGGCCAAATAATTTAAATCTAGCACACTGCATTTTGCACGCAGTGGACTTGTAGCTTGATCTTTGTTGCTGGATAGTTTATCGATAATTTCAATGAATGAACAAAAGTTTCTATGGACAAGATCGTACTTCAGTTTTTCTTCTCTTTAGGTGTCGAAACGTTACGTTTCCAAAGAAGTGTCTGCAGCTATTCACAAGAAGGCCGATCCATTCTTGAAATGGTTGAAAGAAGCAGAGGAGGAGGAAAGTGAGGAGGAGGATGACGCAGTTGATGTTGTCTATAGCAACAAGCCAGTACCTGCGGAACCAGAGCCTGTGGTGGAGGATGATGGTCTTGATATTGACGCTATTTAAGTATGCCTGACTTTGTTTGTTTTGCGCAGAATTGTAAGAATTTAAAAACGCTTTTAAGCACTTGCAGTGTCCAGCATTTGTATGGTTGTGTTGTGTTGTTAGTTTTGTGTTTGTTCAAGTTGACGATTAGCCAGCTGATTTCAGAGTTGCTAAATGTTCTATTGCTGATGTAGCGTAAGGTGGGGCACCATGGGTCAGAGCGGGGCAAAATGGGTCACTCACAAATTCATGGATTTCACTTAAAATCTCGGCGCAAAACTCTGCAAAGTATTTCTCGTTTCCGATATTTATTGGTAGAAATCTATGAGTTAATTTATTATTATTAAGTATTAAGATAAAATGCAAAAATTGTCGCTAAAACTGTCATAAAATTCTGTATCCATACGTAAACACCGTCTGCGGAATCGCTGCCATGCGTTGCTTGCCATCCAAACAGCTGTTGCTATGAAAATCCTGTAACGTGACGCCCAGCTGCAAAGTGCCTATTGCGCTTTAGTTGAAGAAAATCTACAAAGAACATCAGTTTTTATAATAAACATCAATGTTCATAATAAACAAGGACAAATTTATTCATTGAAATAGCTGCAAGTTTACAACCGATGACACTTTTCCTCAATTTTAGAAGGAAAAAGTTAAGTGAGAGTTGTTGTGCTCCGCTCTGACCCATTCTTCCCCACTCCACCCTATCTTTTGATTCCTACCGCGACAATCTCGCAAGGCATCGCTGGGCTAAGCATCAGCGATCTAAGTATTGAAGTTTACAGTCAATTTGCTTCTAGTTTTCGGGTATTCAGCGACTACGGTTTTCAAAAATCTCTCTTGTCTTTTTGTTTTTGAAACCTTTTTATTGTTCTTGAAATACCCCATCAATATGCGCGAGGACAATTCCTCGTTCAGAGAACATCTTACAAGTTCCCACTTACGGGCTTTTCTGACACTCTAGCGTAGCCCCGAAATTATCACTAGAATGCTTGGAGTGGATGGGATAGGAATGGAGTGAAACATGAGCGCATAATATAGTACAGTAAATGAAAAAGTCTTTTGAAGTCTATAATAGGCCTCATCGCTAGTTTGAATGGGACCATGTTTGGAAATTACTGCCTTAGAAATACCAAATGGCACTGACTGAAATCGTGCCTTACAGTTTGCAATACAGCGGATAAATCCTAAATCTATATACACTCTTATTTAGCTATTTCACAACTCTAGACAATTCTTATGTCTTATCTTTGTTGAAGTCATTCCTAGGCTTTTAGCTTTTTTAGTTTGGGTATCGCATCGGCTGTTATTCACATGGAGAAATCTCGCGTCCTTTTGTGTCCGTCTATAACGCTGCTATCGGGTACAACATTGACATGATTTTCTTAGCAATTTTCCCATGCATTGGTTGAGTTACAGGTTTGTAAATTTATTTGTCTGACCTGAAATTTGAACTAAGATCTTATAAGGGTCGACCCCTTGCCCTTTCAGTCGCTGTTAACACACCCCCTTAATTTGGCTCAAGCAAAAATTGTTTTTGCAACTGTCATCACACATATAGCTGTAACAGGTTGTAGCTACTCCGTACGTAACGGGAACATTTTGTAGGTATGCAGTAGCCGAAGATCTTTCCTAAATACATTATCATCGTAGGTTGCGCTGCGTACCATCTTTTGAATGCAGAGGATGCATCATCAGCATTCAAAAGGTGGCACGCATCCATATGTATCCATTAGATCGGATCTGTCATCGTTGAGCTGATAGCGAGAACTATTGGCCCTCGGGTGCAAAGTCTACAGAGAGATGCTAGTTTCTGAAAATAAAACCGAAGGTAGACTGCCATAACATGAGGTCCTTTCCTGGCCAACTCATTTACCGAATTCACCATTGTCAACTTTTCACCTCGATAGTCTGCAGAGAAAGGTCAGCTTGAGAATTCTGGTAGACTGCCATAACTTCATTTACCGAATTTCCCATCTTCAGCTTGTCTCCTACAGTGACATGTACAACTTTTAATTTTGATGAATTTCGTTAACTTAAATTCTGTATCCTTATTGTTGTTTCGTTGTTTATTATACGTTTATTTACAAGACTTAGTTGAGTAGCTGGTTAGGATTGCATGAAAAAAAAGAGCTATTTGGCTGTGAACTTGTGCTTCGTTTCTTCTTGTCCTTGTTGCCATAACTTGAGACATTCAACTGAGTAAAAATCTTGACTATCACTAATCACAACCTTTCTAGTGATCATGCCGATAAGGGATGGTACGAATTGATCGGTTTTTTAGCCGAATTCTACCGAAAGTAAATGTAATCTGCAATTCAAGTATTCAGATATTGAAATTTTGGAGATCAGTTATATAGCAACCGAATTCAGCTGTTCAGCAAGGAACAGCCGAATATCGGCTAAAAAGATCCAATTTTTCTGGATATTTTATTCACTCATAAAATTTCGACAACCGACCTTTTTAATGATCTTTCCGATAATCAAAGAACTCACTCAAAAATACGAGAATCAAGGAAGTTTTAAATTCTATTTATCATTCAATTTAACGCATTATTATTTGATGCAGTCTACACGAAGAACTTGGCTTGATTGACTGGTGGCTTGCCAGGGAAATCACCTTCCTGCATCAAATAGAGGTTAATCATTTTCTTGTGCTCTTCGTCATCCCAGTTCAGTTTTGAGAATGAGTATGACCCAGCATCAATATTCCAATCATCGTTTAGCTAAGGGAGAAACAAATTATGATAATATTTCATTTTACTCCAAAAATACCGTCTTTGCGCCCAATACAGTAGTAGCTTGCTCTACAAGATGCTTTAAAAACTTTACCGATTAAAGGCCGTGTGTCACGCATCCGAGTGGTTGACAAGGGCAGTGCAAAGAATAGGAGAACTGAATGACAGCGTTCTTCATCACTTTCTACGGCCGTAAAAAGTGATAACGATCAGCCCTCTTTTGTGCCAAATACACAATCCTCAAAAACCTCAGCTGTGTTGAGCTGTAACTTTATTATTGCAACCAGTTTGATGCGGGACAGACTACCTTTAAAGAACGCCGGTCGACCAGCATCCTTTGCGGTCGCGCTTTGCAGAGAATGTTGTCATATGAAAATGGCCGCCGCAGTTGAAAGGCAACAAGTGAAGCGCGCAAAGGATGCTGGTTGAGTGGCATTCTTCAAAGGGGATGGGTTATAAAACTGTAAACGAAGCTGTAGTCTCCATTGTTTTAGGCATGTGTTTATTTGTTTTCTGACATACATACATACATACATACATACATACATACATACATACATACATACATACATACATACATACATACATACATACATACATACATACATACATACATACATACATACATACATACATACATACATACATACATACATACATACATACATACATACATACATACATACATACATACATACATACATACATACATACATACATACATACATACATACATACATACATACATACATACATACATACATACATACATACATACATACATACATACATACATACATACATACATACATACATACATACATACATACATACATACATACATACATACATACATACATACATACATACATACATACATACATACATACATACATACATACATACATACATACATACATACATACATACATACATACATACATACATACATACATACATACATACATACATACATACATACATACATACATACATACATACATACATACATACATACATACATACATACATACATACATACATACATACATACATACATACATACATACATACATACATACATACATACATACATACATACATACATACATACATACATACATACATACATACATACATACATACATACATACATACATACATACATACATACATACATACATACATACATACATACATACATACATACATACATACATACATACATACATACATACATACATACATACATACATACATACATACATACATACATACATACATACATACATACATACATACATACATACATACATACATACATACATACATACATACATACATACATACATACATACATACATACATACATACATACATACATACATACATACATACATACATACATACATACATACATACATACATACATACATACATACATACATACATACATACATACATACATACATACATACATACATACATACATACATACATACATACATACATACATACATACATACATACATACATACATACATACATACATACATACATACATACATACATACATACATACATACATACATACATACATACATACATACATACATACATACATACATACATACATACATACATACATACATACATACATACATACATACATACATACATACATACATACATACATACATACATACATACATANATGCCCTGTTGTTGGAGTAACTCTATGTATATACTCATTCAGTGATTTGTCTGTTTCATCAAGATTCTTGGCTAGTTTCTCACCGACATTTGCGAAAAAGTCATTCATAAGGCCTGCTTTTTCATTGTCATCAAACACAACTTCTCCCTCATCATTTTTTAGTGGCCCAATGACTTTCTCTTTCTTCCCTTTTGTTTTTGTAAGTGATTTGATTGTATTCCAGAAGTTTGCACTTCCTTCTGTTGCTTCTTTCACCTTTTCATTCCAGTATCTAGCCTCTGCTATTCGTAACTCTCTCTTAACTTCATTTCTCACCTTTTTATATGCATTTCTGTCATCAAGATTTTTTGTTTTGTTTGCTTTTATCAGCTGTTTGTATCGTTGATTCATAAGCTTCCTGATTTCGCTGTTCATCCATGGAAGTGAATTTGAACGTACCTTGACTTTCCTTCTTGGTATGTTATCTTTAATGATATCTGAATAAAGCATTTCACCCATCCAAAGGTTTTCGTCTACTTCCTCAAATATATTGCAAGAATGCCATGGAGCCATTTTGATGTCTTGTTTGAATTTATCCTCCTTGAATTTTTTCCAATCAATAACGAATTTGATCTTTGGAGCGATTTTTATCCTTGTAACTTTTACCAATGCGTATATCATTCTGTGATCAGCGATCCCGGTGTCCATTACTCCACTTTTCATGATTTTCTCCTCATTATTTACAAGTATAACATCAATAAGAGTTTCCGTTGTTTCTGTTACCCTTGTGGCTTTTTTGATGACATTTTTTAGGTTGTATCCCCTCATGACTGATTTTAATTTTTTACCATCTCCGTCATTTTTCTTGATCAAATCGCTGTTCAGGTCACCCATGATAAACAAGTGGGCCCTCTTCTCTCTAATAATTTCAATTTGTCGCTCAAAATCACAGTAGAAATCTCTGTCGTCTGGTGGCCTATACACTACAGCAATTGCAATATTTTGAGAATGTAGCTTCAAATCTGCCCATATCGACTCGACTTCACCTTTGCCCTTTACTCTAAGATTCATTTCACGTACAAATATGGGGGGGGGCCTGTTGGAACCAGTAAAGATTGCACTGGGAGCATTGGTACAGTCTTGCTATCAGTAACAGGATCACACTGAACAATTGTATGTGTGGTCAGTGCAATCCTAGTAGCCTGCGTGCAGACTTTTTGGTCACTGGGGAGGAGGGGAAAGAGAGGAACTACAAAGTCTGCGCAACGCCGTGCATTTTCTTGTTTTCAAACTTTCAATGTGATTGCGCAAGCGAGATGCCTTTTGTTTTCTTTTGTTAGGATAGCCAATCANTCTGTTACCCTTGTGGCTTTTTTGATGACATTTTTTAGGTTGTATCCCCTCATGACTGATTTTAATTTTTTACCATCTCCGTCATTTTTCTTGATCAAATCGCTGTTCAGGTCACCCATGATAAACAAGTGGGCCCTCTTCTCTCTAATAATTTCAATTTGTCGCTCAAAATCACAGTAGAAATCTCTGTCGTCTGGTGGCCTATACACTACAGCAATTGCAATATTTTGAGAATGTAGCTTCAAATCTGCCCATATCGACTCGACTTCACCTTTGCCCTTTACTCTAAGATTTGACTATATTATGGTGGATGGGGTGAATCCACTCCAAAGTGACTGTTCGAAATCTGCTTGTATTTCTGCAATCTTACAACATATGAATGTTTTGTTTGTTCGGCTGTAAAATGTAACAATTCATCTTCCAAATAACGCATTTAGTTTGAACAAAATTATGAAAAATCTTTGATATGGCCTACCTAAAAATTGCAATATCACCGTTTCGACAGGAATGACGTGGCCTCGCCATTTTAAGACGCAAGTTGAAAAGTGTTTTTCTTGAATGTCTATTAAATTATACCAGGCGAGTAAAAAAAAAGATAACAATGTCTTAAAAATCGTACAGCAAAAAGCGCGCAAGCAACTTTAAAATTCTAAATCTCTTGTCTTACTGCACTTAAATTTTCTGAAATTTATATAATAAGTTTGTTCCTTTTTCCTCTCTGAAATTAGTAATTCGTTAAAAAAGGTTCCTTGATTTCCAAACAAAATCAAGTTTCTCTAATTGCGAATTCAAGTAACAAAGTCGGAGAAGTTGAATCACATAAAAAATCTTGTGGGAAAATGAAGAATTCCAGTGAAGGATATTAACCCTTCAGAACATGCATTCCGAAAATGAACAAACATTCGACTGGCAAATTCTAGTTAAATTGATTAAATTGCCCGTAATTTTGTCCTTTGAATCGCAAAATAGGTTGATCACTATTTATCACCACATTTTTTCGCGAGATTTTGAGTTGTAAACAAGGCTCCAAGTAATCTCTCGGGTTTCTTCTGTTTTCAGACTCACACGCCCCAAATGAAATCAAATTTAACTACCTTACTATAGGAAATTGACGCTGCATGAATCTCGTGTGAATTTCAAAAATTCACATCAATTAAACTCAGCATATTTTGTTAAAGGGAATCGAAGCATATGTAAGCCTCTTATTAAAATAGCCGTGCAAAGACAATGACCTTGACAAGCGCCAAACCATATTAGGGTAACAGATCTACGTCAACTGGAAATACGGAGATTTGATGGGGTACAATTTGACCACCAGTGGCTCGAGCCACTTCTATATGCTTTGATTCCCTTTAAGCATTTGATTTTATGTAGCTTAACAAAATGACACACCAGTCAAAAAGATGTTGGTTTCTTTAATTCTAATGAAAAACCAAAATATGATTCTACAACTTTTCAAAGTCACTTTCACTTGCTCCTACCTTCCAAGTCTTCAATCAAGTTTCAATCAATCAATCAAGTTTTGTTTAAGATTTCGGAATAGTTATGTAACAGTTTAAGTCACGTTGTGAACGAAAAACCTGTTTCTGGATGACTAATCTCTGTTCTACGCATTAGTTTCCATGGACAGTAAAAGTTTCGGATAAAACTATTTTGAAACATTTTGTCTGAGTCACATTTAAAAGCGTCCAAAAACTTTCTTGCCTAAATTTCATGCTCTTGGTACTTTTAATTAAAGCATTCAGTGCTGATCTTTGGTTAAAATTTGGTTAACCATATACAAATATTTGATTTCAAGCGAAAGATTTGATTAAGCTGTATAAATGAAGATCGTTGCTGATTTTAAAAAGTGTCAGGAAACTTTTTTGTCTGTAACATATTCTTCCAAAATATCTGGATATCAAAGTATGACATCTAACCTTGCCTTTTCGCATCAATTTTAAGTAGTGATTATTTCCTATGATAAGGTAACACCAAAATCGTTGTAAACATCAACTTACGCTGAAAGCAAGTTCTTGTCCTCTGAAGATCCAAAGTCCACCGATTTTGAGGTTGCCATCACCACCAAAGATGACAACACTAGCAAATCCATTTTTGTGCAACTTGTCGAGGCGCTGGAACATTCCAGAAACAAGATTGCAAGCCATAAATGTCTTTTTCAGTTCATCGTTGTAGTTATATTCTGCAAGCCATGCACTGTAACCTATGACGAGAATCACAGCAAATGCTCATTACAGTGGATATCTAGCTATCGTATAATAAAACCTCAAATTAAAGCCCCCTTCTGTTAAACGCCTCTCAGGATTCCTGCAGGCCAACTAATCACGGGAAGAGATATCACGGGAAGAGATTCAAGTTCTAACATGCCACAAGAACATCACCTTTGCACTTCAGTATCAAGAACGACTTGTGAAGATAAAACAAGCTCTGTGTCAAAAAATTGGAAAGGGAACATGTTCTCTACATGATCTGTTTGCCATTGACAACTTTATCTGCTTCGGCATTCCAGTCATCGCCTAATAAAGTCAGCTCTCCTTCATACAGTTTGCAGTCCTCTCTATAAATAAACATTTCCTTCGGTTTTTCCATANTTCTGTTAAACGCCTCTCAGGATTCCTGCAGGCCAACTAATCACGGGAAGAGATATCACGGGAAGAGATTCAAGTTCTAACATGCCACAAGAACATCACCTTTGCACTTCAGTATCAAGAACGACTTGTGAAGATAAAACAAGCTCTGTGTCAAAAAATTGGAAAGGGAACATGTTCTCTACATGATCTGTTTGCCATTGACAACTTTATCTGCTTCGGCATTCCAGTCATCGCCTAATAAAGTCAGCTCTCCTTCATACAGTTTGCAGTCCTCTCTATAAATAAACATTTCCTTCGGTTTTTCCATAGCAAGTTCAACTAAGACAAACGTTACTTTGATGCGTGTAACTGTGTTATCTGTCCTTCTTTCAAAAAGTGATCGTTTTGGTCATCTATGACTTGTTTTAGAGCAGTTACGCCAGTTGATCATAATGTAATGAAATCAAAATTCGACATAACAGTCTGAGTTCAAATGCGAGCTCATTCTTGTAGTATACAAAACCAATAAAAATTTAGCCAATCTTACGCAGGAACACATTCTCTATTGTTTCATTTGCAATAACATATATTTTGCTTGTTCCTTAGTTAGCAAAAATTGCCTTATTTGGGACTGATCCGGAAACACCAAATGGTGTTTGCAAATGCAAATGGGTATTCAAATCAAAATACCAAAAGGTGTCCGCAGATACGAAAAGGTTAAACAAATTTAGAAAATTTGAATTTACTGTAGCTTAATTTCGAGAATTTAGTTGTTAACAGTGCATCTAAAACTGCCTTTTGAGCAATGTTTGAATTCGACTGAAAACTACAGATCTTGTGATTCTTGGAAAATTTAAGGAAAATAATGTTCCGCTAATTATTCTTTATAAGAGAACTAATTCCCCAAAAAGTGAATGAATGGCTTGATGCACCCTGTGATGACTAGCCTACAAACTTTTCAACCCAAAAACCATAATAACATAATCTTGCTGCAATTTTAAACCACAATGGGGCATATCACCCTGTGAAATCTTGCATTCCTTAGGCAACAATCTTCTTTCTTTTAGAAGGGAGAATCCCCAAAAAAAGTCCCCCAAAAGATTCTTTACAAACGAGTGATACGCTAGACCCCATAAAAACAGTGTGACTTGCAAATAATAAGACAAATCATAGGCTACCTTCTTTATCGATGTTTTGCCAAAACCAAGGAATGGCTTCTTTCTCGGTATCAGTATTCCTGTACATCTTCTTCCATTCATCAAATACCATCTTTGGTGGTGGAAGGTCTGCATATGGATCCTTCTTCTTTTCTTTTGGCTTCTCTGGTTCCTCTTCCTGTTCTTTCTTTGGTTCTTCCTTTTTCTTTGGTTCTTGCTTTGGCTTCTCTGCTTTTGCCTTCTTCTGTTTGGGATGTAGTTCTTCATATGTCTTTGCTGAAAAGACGAAAGAGATTACGTTTTAGACTTCAAGGTGTATTCATAACATACCCATTAAACACACAAATATTTAGGCTGTAAAACTTTGAATACTGATTTTTCAGAAATAAACTTTGGACTAAATTGACAAAATCACAGACTAAAGCCCCACTTAACACTGCAAGATTTTTGGCATGGCACAGATAAAACTGGTACCCGTACCAAAATTCATCCTTGCTGGGCACAATGGCAAGATAGTCCTAGCACAGGTAAAATGGTATGCGGAACATAAATAATATCTCAGCTCGTAAACGTATATGATGTAAACGCTATGAAGGACCAATTTTCGTTGGCACCAGTACCAAATTCTATTTGTGCTGTACCAAAGAGATTCTGTTAATGTAAATTGGGCTTAATAAAGACAAAAGGCAAGAAAAGATTTTCTAGATGATTACAGTTTCAGAAACTCAGTTTATTTTGCCAGTTTCAGAGTTTATTAAATCAGTCACTTTCTAAGTGGACCAGATAGTGACCTTCCTACTTCAAGGAAAGGGGAGGTCATGCATAGGGGGCACTTCTTGCCAGAAACGAGGCACCAAGCAGAGCAGATTTTTCTTCTTGAAGGGGCAACTGCCCCCACTTCTGCACATAAATCTGCCACTGCTGTGCTTCAACAATGCCTAACAAAGAATTGTAAGCAAACACATATGTAGGAATGCATGGTAGATGGTTACTTCAAATGACATTAAAAAGAGGTCATCAGTAACCATCCCCATTATATTATTCCATGCATTATCTGTGAAGGATAATGACTTTCTCTAACCTTCACTTTGACCAATACTATCATTGCCACTCCCTTGCATCTTGTAAATACATGAGTTGCATCAAGATACAAGTCATGAAATAAACAAGAAAACACAAGGGTCCTGGCTATAGCATAGCGCTTATTAGAAGGTACAGTAAAGTTGAACAGTCACACAACGCAATATTGTGACCACAAACTAAGACATGTGCTTCTGACTGCAAATCTGTCCCACTTTCAGTATTTACAGTAACTAGTTGTTTTTATTTTTCTTGTGTGGGCAAAGCCTTGCCTAAAATCATAAAACATGCAGGTGCTCTGACTTGCTCTTGGTATCTTAGTTTCCTCTTAACCCGAGTTATAATAAACTTCAGCCAAAAGAGCAGAAACTGCGCGTTCATGCACAAAAAGTGGCAACTTTGAGCCCCCTTAGCTCCCTGCAATATTTCCCAAAATAAGACAACACTTGAAACTTTCTTCCTTCGGCTGTAAACTCTTAATTTATTGATTCAAAAAGTCTATATCGTGAAATACTTCCTTATACCAGATTGCTTGATAATGGCAGGCCTGGCCGTTTAAGGCAGGCGATCGCCCGCGCCCGCCTCCACGCTCGCCTCGGGTGGCCGAGGCGGGTGGCCGAGGCGAGCTAATCATCGCTCGCCTCCACGTCAGTTCAAAAGGAAACCGCCCACCTTGGGCTTTCATTCATTACTAAAATTTTGACAGGAAATTAATCCCCTTATTATTTTGACCTTAATTAAAATTCCTCACCTTTTANCCATAACATACTGAATCATATGGTACCTTGAAGAAAGTTGCTATGGGATTTAACTGTATACACATATTGCTGCTTACATGAAATGATATAGATATACAATAATCTTTATCAAAGATGTGGCGCAGTGTTGTAATCCTCTGACTTTGCAGCCAGAACAATCAGGCGGACAGGATTCGATCCCAGTACGAGCCCCACCACTTGAGTGTCATGACAAGGGGTTGTGGACTCGATTAGGTCTTCTCTACTTCTGTGATCCCAGCATTTGGCGCTAAAAACCGCAACGTCACCTTCACATCTTGACTTCACATGTCAGGAATATTTACAAATAAACAACTACAGTATATATGTCCACTTACCATCAAAAGTTGCAGCTTTTGAGCAAAGGCTCACTTCTCCTAAGACCTTCTTGAACTGGGGCTGGTTGACACATGTTAGGAACCATCTGTTCACATTTCCATATGCGGCACGAGTTGCTGGGTCCAAAACCAGCTTGTACAGCATGAGGAGATTGCAGCACACGCAGATATCAGCAAGTGTCACACGCTCACCAACCAAGAAGGTCCTTGTAAGCAATGCATTGTTTAAGAGTTCCAAGCACTTCTTGATGTGTGCAACTGCTTTCTCATTCTCTTGCTTGTTGAATTGCCTTAGTCCAAGGGTTGGGAACACCCATGTGGAAGCTGATGGGAGGATCTCATTGTCAGCAAAATTGATGTACTGTTGTACAAGACATGCATCTAATCGGCTTGATCCATGGAGGGCTTCATTTGCAACTGAATAAAGAAATTTGAACAATGAATTAAAGTATAACAAACCCCTTATGTCTAGTATCTTTTAGATAACAAATTCTTTCTGAAGTCTCTTTGTTTATTGCACTCACAATATTGCAGTCAATAGAGCAAGAAGCGAGGTTCAAGGCCAGTTTTTCAATTCCTCTTTTATTATGGTTAAAAGGTTCAAAAACAGTTCTTTAACTTCTCTTATTTTTATGCATAATATTTCTAAGTTTTAATGTTGTACATGTATTGCTATTTTAAGATCTCAGAATGAAATGAAAATTTAAAGATAGAGAAGCATACTGTGTACTGTAAAGGGTAGTGTACTCCTGAACAGGTTCGTATGAAAGAATTGTTTCATTATTTTTTCTATTCAAGGCTGACAATAAACACATGTACAGTATTTACACTTACCATAATATGCAATTGCGTTGCTTTCGTAGAGACAGTTTCCATCATTATCCTCAAATGCTGGTACCTGAAATATAATTAATTGGTCTATAATTTCTTAACAACATAAAGTTTCAGATGGAACAATTTTGGCAGAAATATTTCAGTGGAAAACATTCAAGCGGATTAAGACAATTTCCAAAAGAAAATTTTCTGACAATGATTGAAAGCTATCTCTGTTATAATCTTTGAAGAAAATAACAAAAATTTGTTACGAACAGAATCTGACTTTATTTAGTAGCTACTAAAAATACAAAATAATTTATGTGAATACTGCCATTCATCAAGTGTATTGGTCAGGTCTACAAATGGATCTTCTGGTGGAAGATCCTGCACAACTGCATCTTTCATACCTGATAATACTGGTCTAACAAGTGCTGACTAGAATGATAACTTTGAAGATACTTAAATAGACAAAATTATCATCCATCTATAAAAGTTCTGGTAGACAAAGGATGACATTTTCATGCAAAAAAGTAAAGATGAAACTTTTTGTAGTTAATGTCTGCTAGGTTAAAAACATCATATTTTTGTTGAGGAAGAATAAGTTTGTAGGAATTAAATGGTAGATGGATGTGTCAGTTGACATTAAAAAGAGGCCATCAACAACCATCTNGACAATGATTGAAAGCTATCTCTGTTATAATCTTTGAAGAAAATAACAAAAATTTGTTACAAACAGAATCTGACTTTATTTAGTAGCTACTAAAAATACAAAATAATTTATGTGAATACTGCCATTCATCAAGTGTATTGGTCAGGTCTACAAATGGATCTTCTGGTGGAAGATCCTGCACTGGTGGAAGATCCTGCACAACTGCATCTTTCATACCTGATAACACTGGTCTAACAAGTGTTGACTAGAATGATAACTTTGAAGATACTTAAATAGACAAAATTATCATCCATCTAAAAGTTCTGGTAGACAAAGGATGACATTTTCATGCAAAAAAGTAAAGATGAAACTTTTTGTAGTTAATGTCTGCTAGGTTAAAAACATCATATTTTTGTTGAGGAAGAATAAGTTTGTAGGAATTAAATGGTAGATGGATGTGTCAGTTGACATTAAAAAGAGGCCATCAACAACCATCTCCATTATATATCCCATGAACCATCTTTTAAAAAGACCAGTTACTTCATCTTCCTTCTTGATAACCAATACAATCTTTGCCACCCCTTGGTGCCTGAAGAATCATGATTTATATAAAAATACAAGTCATGAACTCTTTAAGACAGCACAAAGGTCCTGACTACTGCATGGTGCATTTAAAGAAGGACTGCATACTAATATATATATGCATAATCCAAATATATTTTACTGAAATCAAAGCTGGTTAAGCATTATCGAGTTTGATGCGACTCAGGTTAGGACTATTGATCCTGGATTATCTTCTTTGACCTTCAATCGGCTTTCGTTTCAGCCTGTTATTGCTTGTTAAATTTGCCATAACCGTACAAAATTTTATTATGAAGCTTTAGATGATTCCAAGCAATGCTTTTCATTTACTTGAATAACTATAAATGCATTCAACCATCTAGTAAAAAGCCAAACTTTGTTGTCAGTCGGCTTGGCCTAAACTGAGCCGCTTCAAAGTCGAGAATAAGTACCTGAAATAAATTGGCTCAAAATACATGAGAAATGAGTGAAAGGATGAGAAGACAGCAAAAATAATCCAGAGAAAACACTTACCATACTAAACAAGTATCCTATAACTCTTGAAAGGCGTAAATAAATTGAAAATAGCTCAAAGTTTGCAAGGAGATGCGACTGATCGAGCTGCAAGCCTCACACTTTTCACTTTAGAGGAGAGGATTCCCCAGATTTCCTACTTGTTTTCAATGCTGGAAGAATTGGCCGTACTCTCGTCAGCCCTTTTCTCCTAATTGCGAAATGGTCTATTGCATTAAATGTGATAGGTTTTAGATTGCACCGCTGCTTTACCTGTGCCATTTTAAGGTACAAGAACAGGCCAACACTACACATTTTTCTTTTTATATGAAACTGGTTTATAAGAAACTAGTACTAGGATGACCGAAAATTTAAGAAACTCTAGTACTAAGTTCTCAAAGAGCTAAGAAACTTTCAAAAGCAAAATTTAAAGATCTCAGGGACCGCGGAGCCGGGGGGCTGAGGCTCCCCAATAATTTCCACGTCATAATTTTAGTTTGCTAAGAAATTATGTTTATATCAGCAAATATCACCTACGGTTCACAACATAAGCACTATCGAAGTTGCAACTATTATTATCAATAGAAACGAGCACAATATACAAAATTTTAGGAAATTTGATTAAAAGTTGGATCTATTGCCGATACAAACTTATTCTTAAGAAACAATTTTCGCGCTATTAGGTTCTGTTATGTCCAAAATCTTTATTTCTGAAAGTAGAGTGGCTTTATGTTTCCATACAGTCAAACACGCACAAGTCGGATCACTTCGGACCAAGGAAAACAATCTGACTTCAGAGCTTTCACGTTCAGAAATTAAGGCGCGCGACCAAAAACTCGCGTGATCAGTGTGGGGCGCGCGAAACGAATGTCAAACAGCAACAAAGATATGTGTCATTTCTCTCGAGAACTTATCGTTTGCCTCCTGCTATCACGAGCCCCCCACTGAAAGCCCTGCGCTTACACAAACTCTGATTTATGCGAATTAATGTGAAAAAGAAAATGCGGATAGGACTTTCAAGTATCTTCACTTTTTTCTGATTTGTGCGAATATCTGACTTACGCGAGTCTGATTTACGCTAGTTTGACTGTATTATCTACGTTTTGAAATGTAATAATTCCGCGCGATTACAAAATTGTTAACTTTACAACATACAACATTAAAGTGCGGCATTCCTTTCAGGGCCTTGCCTGTAATCCAAAAATGCTCTGTAGTACATGAACCTTTCGCCATCAAATGAAAAATTGCAATACGGTACACTTTATTTATCAATGATCTTATGGTGATTTAGTGGCTGAATTTGCTACTAATGAAGATCTTTCCATAGGCGTTTCTAGCTATGAAAAGGGCGTTGGTCGCATTTATAGCTAAAGTAGAGAGGGCGGCGTGGCTGAGAAAATATTTCTACCCTAGACCCCCTCAGAGTTTCCCACTACTTCCTAGCCTCCTCAATCAAAAATATGCTCCGCGGTCCCTGAAAGACCTTATGATAAATTTGTTGTTTAACCCTTATAGTTGAGCAATATTAACTAACGCAACGGTTTTATGTTTTGAATATAATCAAACACTTTTTCTTCCCACCTGCTGCCTGGTGTTTTATATGTCAAGAAACATTTCTGCAGCAGTGTTGGAAACAAAATGATAATTCATGCATTTAAAGGACAATTCCGGGGTTGGTATGATTCATCATAAAATGAAAGATTATACTGTTATGTATGGTGTATCGTATTTTTTTTAACTTTTTTGCGTCTTTTCTCTTTGAAATTGCGTATTATAATCTGAAGGTCATTGCGAACCTACGTCATTGACCATGCGAACCGACGTCATATTGAACGCAAACGAGGCTATCAGAAAATTCTCCCGGCAAATCTCGTAAGCTCTGACATCACCGTCTTGCATCTAAAGCGAGGCTACACTCCTCCTCGTGAACTCTTCCAAAATGGCGACGAGCTTGGGCCTAACTTATGGAAAACGTTTGACACATTGGCAGCCGTTAC
>REGM01000321.1:130380-145535 GCA_004194415.1 Aurelia aurita
GGCGTGTCGCCGATGCTGACCTACCCCCTGCAAAAGGAGTAATAACCCCCCCCCCCCCCATTTGCGCATTTGCGTAATCGAACTGTCAGACCCACAAAAATTCAAAACCTATCAGCACTGGAAACTGCAAAGTTTCAGGAATCATTTTTGATTGAGTCTAGGAAATCAAATGAGAAATTTTATGCAAAAATTTAAGACAAAATAAATGAGAAATTTTCAAATACTAACAGCATCATGAACAAATGAACAAACAGAATTTTGGTTGGTAATATAGACGGCACAAAGTTACCCCAAAAGTTACACGGTGAATTTGTATATCATTAGAGTAACCGCTTTTGTATTGTTGGGGGGATATCGATAAAGTTAGAGCAGAGAAATTTGTCTTGAGGCATATGGATTTTGAAACAGATTTACTATAACTGATTGAAAAATTCCAGAAAATCGGCAAATAAAGGTATTTCCTTGCGAAATATTTCAATCTATTCTATCATTTATTTTTCTACACATAGATAGTTTTAGTTTTTCTAATTTCTTGTATCATGTCAAGAAATAGAAAAAAAAGCATAAACAGACCCCCCAGTAAGAGAATGTTCTTGACACACCGCACCTGCGCGTTGTGCTCGTGTATTCTGCGCGACGTGAAGAACAGTGAGGGTGTGCTTCCCTTGCCTTCGAGGGATCGACCATCATCCCCGCCATCATCTCGCGTTTATACAGAAAACCTGAAGAATATCTCGGGCGATGGAGGATCAAACACATCCAAGCCTGCAACAACAGATCGAAGTTATCCACCTCCAAGCAGATGAACATTCACTGCAAAGCAGCCCTCAAGCAGACATCCAAATCACAACAGAACACGATGTCCAAGTCACCGAAGAAGACCTCGTCAAACAGCAATCTGCTGAACAACGTCGGCCTCGTACACTCGGCGCTTTGAAGTGCAACAAATGCTACAAGCGCTTCAAAAACCCGACAGCACTTCAACAACATGTGAAGCTTCATAGGGGATCGACTTTGTACCGTTGTTGGCAATGCCAGGAAACGTTTCGACAACTGAATAAGTTCCTCGAGCACAGGGAAATTCATCCGCCATTAAGAAAGAAGAGGAAAACACTCGAGGCAAATTCATTCCAAATTGGTAAGAATTAAAGTTATGGGCTGACATAAAGGGTCATTAGTGACATCCTAAATTGCATGATAAATGATCATTACTTCCTGAAAGTGATCAGCAAGAGATTTGGAGATTTGATACCTGAAATGCAATACTCTCCAGTGCCAAAAACTCAAAGATGTCCCACGTTTATTATATTTCGAAAAATTGTCCACCCCCCCTTCCCCCCATCCGCAAGCCCACCCTCCCCAGTAATTGATTTCATTGAAAGTTTGAGAAAAAAATTACGTAACGAGGAGAAGTCAATTGACCAATCCGCAGTTGAATGCGAAGGAGCTGTTGGTGGTGCATCTCGGGATCGCATGGGGGTTTCAAAGTCAAATTCAGGTTTGGAACCCCCCCCCCCATGTGATACCATAGTAACCATACCAAGATGCAACGGTAATTTCTCGTTCAATTCCTACCCTGACCATCCCCCCCAGACATCCCCGGGTATTTGTTCAAAAAACATTCCCCACCCCCAAGCATTTGACAGTAAATTTTCCCCCGGCCCCTGGGGCATTAGACAACACCAGGAGCTTTGCACTGTACAGTTACTGGGAATATGGCACATTCTCAGTGCCCGGTCCCCAGGCATTCGCCAGAAAAATTTGCCCCGCCCCCAGGCATTTATGCAAGCAATTTTTATGGACCCGGGTCGCCCGGGGGATGGTCAGGGTAGGAATTGAACGAGACATAACGGTGGCTTAACATTGGACTGCAGAATGGTCTATTAAAAGCAGCTACACATGATACTTTCAGTTTGAAATATTTACTCCCCTCGCCCCAAAGTTTTTCCCACGCCCCCAGTTATTAAGATCACCCCTTCTATTTGGCACTAGCCACTAGAGAGTATGATCCTGTCAAGAGAACCTAATTTTTACAGCCTTTTTGGATTTCACTCACATTTTCATGCAGTATAGGCTAAAAAAATGTTCATGCAAATCGGAAAGGGAACAGTTTGCACATTCCATAAAAATTGAAATGCATGAAAAATTTAACCTACTGTATGTAGGCCAGTCTGCAGAGCATCAAACTGTACGCATGAGATTTTTCACAAAATTTTGATGTGCATGCTAATTGGAACAAGATTTGTTCTCTACTTTAAAAACAAAGAAATCACAGAGCTTGCACACAAACATCACACCACTGCTTTGTTGGTCTGGTCTGCACACACAAGAGATTTTGTTGACTTTGAGAACCGTCATATTCACCAGACTGGACTGCAGGTTCCTAACAATTTTGGGTTGTAAAAAATTGAAGGGGAGAAAATAAAAATGGCCCCAAAAATTAAGGAAATGTCATTATTGATCAGATGGAATTGACAAATTCTTAGGTATCTACTACTCGGCCAGACTGGAAAATACGTAACTTCTTGCCAAGATCTCAAGTTTGTGACAAAGCAAAACCTAAAAGAGAGCAATAGGTAGACCCCAGTGCCCCAGTGCGAGATCAGATATTCACTGGGGTCCTGGTGATCGTAAAAATTAGTCACATTTTTGCCAGGGACCTCCAATCTCATACAGTAATTTTTATTACTTTTTATTAAGTTAAAATTTGTATAAAAATTAGAGGCAGCGTAATTTTTGACAGGGAACTGTATCTGCTTGGAAATAATTTTTCCCCACGGTTTATCAATTTGAGGCCGAGATTTCACTTGTGAGGCGTTTTGTACCAGGGGGATTCACATCTTGTCCTGGGACAGAATTTTGCTTATCTTTTTTCGCCGGGAAAATCACTGAGGTAAAATGTGCCGGTGAGGTGAGCTACTGAGAACAATTTTATGGCACTAATAATTATTGTTTTCCCTGTAATTCATAACTAGTTCACTACATCCTTTGAAGTGCTCCTTCCACATTCCACCTTTGGACCTTCTTCAGGAGGGGTGGATACTTTGTTAAATATTTGCTAAAGCTTTGTTTTGTTTCAGTTGAAATCATTGTTCATTCCATTAGGCAGAAAAAAATCAACAAAGAATGATTTAATGACCTTCAACATCAGCTCAGTGAACGATTTATCTTGGCCTGTCAAAACTGGATGCTAGTTTTGGTATATACTGGGTGTCCCATAAAAAAGATCCTAATTTGAACAGTTCTTCTTGTGGGAGAGCTGTAATGTCCATACTTTTATATATGATTAATTAATAATTCTTTAAGAGGCTTTAACGTAATTTTTGATATCTTATGAGAGTCTACTGGCCCTTTCCAAAGATAATGTTTCCAAGTAAATCTCCTAGCATAGGAATTTTTTGGGACACCTTGTATGAAATATTGTCAAACATTTTTTTTTTCAACAGGTCAAAAAGCTGATGATAACCAATCAGGTGGCAACGTACCAGATTCAGTTACTGCTGATGCTGTTCAGAATATGGGATTACCATCAACCTCTTCAATCATGAATGCCTTGTGCTCTGCATTGAGCTCTCAAGCTGATGGCCAAAACCAGCAAACCTCCACTGTCTCTGCTAAACCAGGGGGGTCAGAAGGGATACAGATAGAGCTACCGACGCAAGTCAAAGCAATCTATTTCAACCATCAATCGCCAAACTTGACTGAGCTTACAAACTTCATGATGCTGCTAAATAACAAAATGGATTCCATCATCAAACATTTTAATGTCCCTACGAATATTCAGCAAACAAACATTGAGGTTTCAGCTGTCAAACCACAACAAGAGGAGCATCACCCTCCCCCTGAAACAACTACTACACCGACCCCTACATCAGCAACAGCAACACCTCCTGTCGTTCATACTCCAACATCCAAGGAACAACAACAACAAGAGTATTATGCATCTACATTGATTTCATCAACACCTTCTAAACCATGGCTCAATGTGCTGTCTCCGTTCGCCTTAAATCTTCCACACATGCCTGAGCAAGCTGTCCTTCAAACAAACGTCCTCCAAAGTCCCTTATCCGCACCAGCTGCTGTTTCCTATGTAATCTCAGAGACCATCATTGAAAAGGTGTTTCTTGAGAGCCGTTCACGCGGTAATTTTGCGAAGAATTTAACATTTCAAGTGTTCACTACAGATGAGCGCAGAGGCCGCAATTGTACTGGTCGAGTGTTTGGACGTGCCATGCCAAAAGGTCCATTAGATGCCGGAAAGCTCAATGCTGTGAAAGAGGCGACGTTCCGAAAATATCCCTGCCATCCGTCATTGATTGACATTACATGGAAGAAGGAATGTATAACAGCAATTGACTCTGGGCTAAGAAATGAAACTCGGACCAGAATAAAACCATTGCTAGAAGGGCAAGTCCCTGTGCAATATAGCTCAGAAGACAAAGTAGATTGAGGTTATGTTCCGTAGTTTATTGATTGTAGTGTTGTTTCAAAGGGAGTAGCTGGAGCTGACTGTCTTTTTGTTGAATTCTTTCAAAGGAATGACACAAGAATTGCTAGGTAGGGCATCTTTGAACATACAAAGTGGTGGGAAAATTCCCCACCAGCCCCTTCAATGTCCCCACCAGTCAAGCCCATTTTCTCCACCAGTGAAGTGCCCTTTTCAGTCAAAAAATATCTTCAGAATATCATGAATGTAGGGTGAAGACATGTTTGAAAGAAGACTCGATAGAATAACAAAATATCAATTTTTATAGCATCCCGTTATATCAACTTTTGAAATCAGATTTGTTGTCTCATTTACAGTTGGCGTAGATAATTTTTTGCTTAAAAAAATTGATCATTTTGATTGAGTTCCAAACTGATGCTATTTACTGTAATTAGATAGCTATGCAATAGACACTGCCTTCTATTGCGTGTTAAATCGTAAAATAATTGTTTTTATTGATTTTGTAAAAAGCTCTATAGCGCTATCCTCAGTTGCCTTTCAATGGATTCCCCACCAGTAAAATCCTTAAAAGATGCCCTGTTGCTAGGTAGCACGATTCAAAACCCCACGATAACGCTCAGAAAACGCGAAGAATTGCAGAAACCCTACCCAGTTGGTCCAAGATATAGACCAATTGAGTCAATTGAGGATTTAATTGTCTTTTGGGAATTTTCGCCAGTATTTTTAATAAGATGCGGGATTTCTGTTTCATACTATCGGGTGTCCCAAAAAAACTGTATACAAGTTTGAAAAATTCTGATGCCAAGAGTTTTCGTCAAATCATCCTAAAGCTATTTTTATGTTAACCCTCAATAGTTGAATTAAATTTTGATATTTTTCTGATAATTTTCAGATACTTGGTTGCAGCGCAATAAATCAGCAAGTGTAAAATTCCCTCTTGGTCCCAAACCAGAGCTTCCAGTAGAGACGAGCTAACGATTCTAGGGATGGAAGAAGCATGTCGGCCCTCGAGATCCAAAGCTGATATGCCTCTGATATGAAAACAAATTTTTATGTTAACCCTCAATAACTAAATTAGATTTGGATATTTTCTTGCCATTATGAGGGACTTGGTTGTAGAGCTATAAATCAACAAACGCAATATTTACTCTTAGACCCAAAAACCAGAGCCTTCATTGTAGACCCTGAGAAGGCAAGAAGCCCTAAAGCATGGCAACCCTCGACATACTCAGTAAACAATTTGCTACTGATTTTTATTGAACAAACTAGATCAAAGGATTTCCTTGACAAATTGTATCAATGCTTCTTAGTGGTCAAAAGGATTCTTTACCTTTACTACAATGAACCAGTAATTGTTAAAATTACAATTTTAAAGTAAAGTAAAAGTAAAGAAAACTCTTGATTAATGATAATGTAATACGAATTTCCCTTGAGAATGTCTTCCTCTCGGTTTCTAACAATAATAATCACGAGGCATATCAGCTTTGGATGTCGAGGGCCGACATGCTTCTGCGTTCCCTAGAATCGTTAGCTCTTCTCTACTGGAAGCTCTGGTTTGGGTCTAAGAGGAAATTTTACACTTGCTGATTTATTGCTCTGCAACCAAGTTACGGAAAATTATCAGAAAAATATCAAAATTTAATTCATCCATTGGAAGTTAACATAAAAATAGCTTTGGGGTGATTTGACGAAAACTCTTGGCGTCAGAATTTTTCAAACTTGTATACAGTTTTTTGGGACACCCGGTATTTCTGTCCTATTAAAACTGACGAAAAGACATAAAGAAGCAATTTTACATTCGTTCGAAAAAGTGCTACCAGAACCCGTTGAGTAAAATCATAACAACGCGAGCACTGTTTTAAGTAATTACAAGTTTCACAGCAGAAAAATCAATCAGAAAAATCGAAAATAGTCCGATCACAGTATAGTGAGTGTACATGGCTTAAGTCNTGTTTTTCCGAAAGTTTTCCGTCCGAAAGTTTTCGATGTTAATGTATGTCATCTTCCTTTAATTGTATAGATGGATAAATAAATCTCCGAGACAGGGGTGTTCTTCACAAACAAACTCTGGATGATCGCTGTTCATAATGATAATGATAATGATAGTTTGTTTATAAAATCATGCAGCATCTTTACATATCCATCAGGATCTTGTTTCATATGACAAACATGAGGAGTATCATCCCAAAGTTTAGCTGTAACATCAATTCCAAACTTTTTTCGGTACTCAATAAACTCTAAGATACTCTTGTAAGGTGCTAACACGTCACTCTTTGAAAACAAAAACATTTCTGGTGCCATGATTGGTGAATTTCTAAGTCCATCCATGAATAGTCTAACAACAGGATTGAACCGTACTAGAATTGGGATAATTAGCCCAATGGAATGCCATGTGATGCTTTTCAAAATTGCATTCTTTATATCCTGCGTGAATACCCTTTGAGCGAGGATGACACTATCCATGTCTGGGACAACAGGGCAGCTATCAAAAATGCTTCCAACGACTTTAATTTTCTCGCCATACTGGCTGCCTTTTGTGCAGATTTCTCTGCACATGAAATAAAACAAAAGGCAACCACCATTACTAAACTGAAAGAGCATAACAGGTTGTTTATCCATATCAGAATATTTTGCTATTGCATCTAAAACTTGGTATGCAATTTTTTTACCCCTTGTGTCAGGAAATATGAGCGCATCTGCAAGTTTTGGAGTTACAGTCATGGTATCAAAGCCTTTGGATTCCAATACTTTACCATACTTTCTTAAAAGTTTGTGTTTTGAATTTCCCCATCCAAGAATGACACACAGTGGTTTCTTCTTTCCTTTTTTGATATCCTCATCTGATTTGTAAAGTTTGATTTTCTTTGTGATTGTTGTCACAGATGAATGAATGTATCCTGTTTCATTCCTGCTGAGAATATCGAGCCTTGGAGCTGAGTGATATTTCATACAGGGTAATTTGTTTCGTCTTCCAAGGGCCATAGTCTAAAAGGATCTATGAGGGAAAAGAAAATTGCTTCAATATCATTAGTGTCACATGAGACATGCAAAAGCTCATCTTGCTGGGAAGTAGCAAGGAGATAGTAAGTAATTTCATTGCTTAGTGATGATGCAACAGACCACTGTTAGTTATGCTATATCTTTAAAACACATTTTTCTGCATATCTAATAGTCAGTAAGGGCAAAATATAGATCTGGCATCTCAAAGGCAAAGTTTTAGATCCAAAAGATAACATTGAGTGCAGGTGCGGGTGAGCTCCCAAAAAACATAACTCCACTGCACTTATCTATTTTTCCCCAATTGTTCATAAATTTCTTTTGAATTTTCAGGTGTACAGCGTGTGCCTGTGCCTATACAATACTTTCTAGTTTCCTGACTGGATTAATGTTGTATATTCCTATGGATCTCGAATTTTTGCAATATTTTGCCCATTTTTTCGGATGATCGCAACAGATTGTAGATTGAACTTCGGATAGTAAGAAATGTGAACAAAGTTCTGATTCCATTTGAAATATGCCAGCGGATTTCCTTGAAAATGTTGTTAGATTGTCAGATTCTCCTCTACCCCTCAATGCCCCCTCCCTGAACTCACGACTGGTGTATTTTGAGATACAGAGAAAGATTCATGAACTTTGATTCATTAATTTGCGGTTGCCCAGGGCAATCAGCAAATCATTAATTTACCAATCACGGCTTGCCAAGCAGCAGGTAAGAACCTACTACAGGATATCCCAAAAAAGTTGTGCCCCATTTGTTCGGCTGCTGTGGAGGAGCTGCAAAATCTACTATCTCGTTATTGATACAAGTGCATTGGATATACTTCAACTTAGAATTTGAGACCTTGTTTTAGCCAATCGCACAAGTGGTTGCTGATTTATGGCGCAAGAAAGTCAAAAAAATGAAAATTTCAAAAACAGCACTTTCTTTGTTCTCCAAAAATGCTAGAACCTTTTTTTGCAATATTTACTTGATTTTGTCATTTTTGGAGAACAAAGAAAGTGCTGTTTTGAAGTTGTCATTTTTTTTTTTTACTTCCTTGCGCCATAAATCCACAACCACTTGTGCGATTGGCTAAAACAAGGTCTCAAACTCTAAGTTGAAGCCCACCCTATGCAACCGTACCAAAAATGGGACAATTGAAGTTACAGCTCCTCCACAAAAACAGCACAAATGGAGCACAACTTTTTTGGGACACCCTGTATGTTCGCTTTATAATTTCACATTCATGTCGGTCTTTGTAGAAAGAAGTAGGATGTAAAAAATTATCTCGTGAAAATCTACCAGCAGGTATCCATAGAAAGGTTATTCGTTGAAGGATAGGCCGACAAAAGAAACTGCAGCAGGTGTCAGGGGTATGAGGGTATGAACAACTACTACTCTCTCGGACCTAAATGCATTATCACAACAACTTGAAACTGCGTGGCAACCACATTTTAAAAGCGACGACTTTGAAATTAGCCAAATCATTCTGTGATGAAAGGCAAGCAAGTCTTCCTTCCCTTACCAAGAAATTTAATAGGCCAATAGTGTGAATTCAAAATAAAATGAGCCAAACATTTTGGGGCATTTTGGGCAATCACAGGAAGGCTGTAGGTCCTGGCTGCTCCTAAATGTAAAGTATTGTCTCTGAGCAGTGAAATATAACGACATAAGGGTTCATCAACAACATGAAATTGAATGTATTACAAAACCCCTATTATGAACTGGAACCTAGTTATTGAGGTGGCGGTTATTTTCAGATGATCATTTATTGTACTGGTTGGAGCTATAACTGCATGCTAAGTCTGTTTTTTGTGTACATTTGGCAGAATGCCTTGATGTGTGTTTAAATCAAGGGAATTAGAGATGGGCCTAAGTTGCCATGCAAATGTTTATGCTCTAACTATGGAATGCCTCATCAATTCATTGGCTCAGATGACCTTCTTTACCCTCATGTCATGATAATAGACAATAACGCTAAAGATGGCGGCTGCGCAAAGCATGCTGGTAAAAGGCTCCCTGATGACCACCTAACGACATAGAGATTTTGGCCTGCCGTTTCGACTAGCTAGCTGTGGTAAAGTTTGGAGGAAGTAATCAATGCAGGCCCGTCGGAAGTGGGGGGACTGGGGGGCTTCAGCCCCCCCCAATAATTTGCTAAAGTTTGTTCCTTTTTTGTAAAAAAGGCTGTTAAAAAATCAAGCTTATGGAAATGAAGATTTGAACTTCTTTATAATAGAGGAAGTTATCAAATAGACTCTATTTCTAAGTGATTATGAGGTTCCTACATTCAAAATTTCCCGGGAAAGCCTTCCGTTAGTCGCGATTCTTTGCTCCTTTAGATGGCAAATTCTTCATAATAGAGGCGTTTTCCAACGATCTAAAGGGCGTGGTCACAAAAAAATTTCCCGGGGGCAAGCCCCCGGACCCCGATTTTTACTCGCTCCGCTCGCATCTGGTTTCAGCACCCCCAATATGAATTTCGTTCCGACGAGCCTGCAATGTATGTTGCATTCGAAGTCAAGGTCGATTCGAATTCAAGCTAGCTCTAGTCGAATCACAGGAGGCCCAATCGCGTATAATATGGAGGATTAATGTTTAGATCTGATCTCTACTCATGGACTCTTCCTGCACAAGAGCACAAGTATATGGAATATCTGTCAACTGAACAGAACAAGGCACAATGAACAAGGCACTCCTATATTAATCAAATGCATCATTAGGATGCCATGCACAGCATTACGAAATTAGCAATAGACAATAGCGCTAAAGTTGGTGGCTCTAAAAACTCTGTTGTGTTTTGTTGCAAGGCATGCAGGTAAAAAGCTCCCAACGACCACCTAACGACATACAAATTTTTGTCTGCCGTTTCGACCACAGGAGGCTCAATCGCGTATAATATGGAGGATTAATGTTTAGATCTGATCTCTACTCATGGACTCTTCCTGCACAAGAGCACAAGTATATGGAATATCTGTCAACTGAACAGAACAAGGCACAATGAACAAGGCACTCCTATATTAATCAAATGCATCATTAGGATGCCATGCAAAGCATTACGAATTAGAAATTAGCAACAGCGCTAAAGTTGGCGGCTCTAAAAACTCTGTTGTGTTTTGTTGCAAGGCATGCCGGTAAAAAACTCCCAACGACCACCTAACGACATACAAATTTTTGTCTGCCGTTTCGACCACAGGAGGCTCAATCGCGCATAATATGGAGGATTAATGTGTAGATCTGATCTCTACTCATGGACTCTTCCTGCCGCTTGCAGCTCATTTTTTTTTTCATTTAACATTCTTTAAAGTTGGTTATTTACAAATAGTTATAAGCATACATATATATACACAATAACTAATTCAAACAACTACAAACTAAAACTAATTACATAATATAAAGTATAATATAATGTCCTATTAACAACATAATTTACAGCTGCAGTTTGCCCCCTTCCATGTTTTGATTTTCTTTTTGAACGCTGCCACATTTTTACATTTTTTGATATCGTCACTTAGAGCATTCCAAAGAATGCTGCCTCTAAAGGTTAAAGAGTTGAGGCCAAAAGTGCGAGTTTTTATTTGAGGCAATTTTACTAAATTATTAATCCTCAGATTGTATTCAATTTGCTTAGTGCTGAAGAAATTCCAAAGGTATGATGGATTCAGCGAATTCAGAGTTTTGAATACCTCTAACATTAATGTTTGAAGATTCTTTATATGAATTGTTGTATCTGCCTCTCTCAGTAGACACATATCAAACGATGCATCGTAATCCTTATGGAGCACTCGGAGTGCACGTTTATGTGTTCGATTGATCTCTTTATTCGCAGCTTTAGATGAGAACATCCAAATGAAAGGGCAATAATTGAAATTCTGTTGCTGTTGTTCAACATATTGCTTGTGTACTGCATTGTGTACAAAATATTAAAAAATAACCATTTTATGAATGGGCTTCAAACCTTGTCCCTAAGAACCTTAAATTAATTTTAGACAATGCAATAATGTAAATCCGCTAAATATTCACAGAGTTATGAGTTGTTTAAGTTCAAGTTTGTGCGAAAGCTGTAGCTAGAGGCTTCTCGATAGCATTTATAGTAAAAAGTAGTATGGAGGGGGGGTATGGGGCAATTACTTGTTTCGATTCTAGTTTATTTCAGAGCAACCCAAATGGGATTTGGAAAGAATCGTTGATAACGTAACGTTTTCTAAAATCAATTCAAGCGCATGGATGCTTTGGAGAATTCTGTTGAGCAAAGTTTAAAAATGACTGTCTCTTGTCAGTTAAGTTTTGGATTCGGTGTTTTTTGGATACTTGCATTTTTCAGCGAGTTTTGACAATTGTTACAGGAAAATTACCTTCGAAGTCCTATTTGGTTCGCTCTGATATCAACAAGAGGTAATACATTTGATAACCTTCTTTTACCTCGATTTGGGAGCATTTTGCATATCAAGTCACCAAGCGGTATCTATCAGCTGTCGCACAAACTTGATCTTTAAAAGCTCGTAGGTCTTATGGACAGGCTTATGTCACCAAGGAGCAAGTTCATTTTATTGTTATTTTTCAATATTTAATCCAACGTGGAACAATTTTATTGGGACATCCTGTACAACTCGTTTTTGTTGCAAATTTTTTACTTCTAAGGTGCTCTAAGGTGGTGGAGCTTTCTTCAGCCATAAACGTTCTCTAGCTGATGCTTGTGATAATTATGTTATGGTCCCTCATTTCCACGGGCGTAGGGGAAAACAAAATCTGGGGGGCTGCCTGATAAAATTTCTATTGTTTACCAAATTTTTTGCCCGACTTAGGGTGGATTTTTGCCCGAAAAAGGCTGATTTTGGTAAATTTTTCCAACGTTGGAGGGGGCTACACGCCTTAGCAAAGATCCAAATAACGCTTGCCTCAGAGAAGCATTTCATAGATGCAAAAAAGCATACAAAAGATTAATCAAACAGAAGCAACGAATTTATAATTATAAAGAAAATCTTTTGAAAAAACTTAAGGATTTATACTCTAAAGACCTCAAAGAGAAACGGGAAATTGTATTTCAGAAAAAGTAAGTATCTAATGATTAGCAAAATGATCTAAAATAAAGCAGGAAGGGCGTTTCCCACGTTTTCCGAGGGTTTGAAGGGCTTGGTTACGAAAAAATGTTCGTGGGTGTTTCTCTCCCAGACCCATAGTTTTTCTTCAAATGGCCCCACGTGAATGGCCCTCTCCAAACTCTAATGCTGGATCCGCCCCTGTTCGTTTGAACCCCGTCCAACTGGCTGTTCTGGCTGCAAAGTCAGTGGATTACAATACGGCACCAACACTACATACCGGGTGTCCCAAAAAAAAGTATACAGATTTGGTCAACCCTGACGATCAGAATTTAGCATGACTCAAACCGAAATCATTTTTAAAACATTGCTCGATAGTTAACTTGAACATAAATACCTTGTTTGTCGACATTGGTGCTTTGTGAGTAGATATATTAATCTTCAAAGGACAAATTTGCCTCCACCTCCAAACCAGAGCTTTGGCGTTTTGGCCTAAGCAAATTCTTAAAGCACAGTGAATAAGTCAACAATAGAATTGGAAAAATATGAACCAGGAGGAGAAAAATAAAAACTGCACAACAAATGCGTTTCGCAAAATATAATTTACGTGACCCTTATCATCAAGGGAGCTCCGAAGTAAACTTTATTCATTTTAAGTGAAACAAATTGTGGATATTGCTTAGGCCAAAACGCCAAAGCTCTGGTTTGGAGGTGGAGGCAACATTGTCCTTTGAAGATTTATATCTCTACTCTTAAAGCACCAATGTCAACAAACCTGGTATCTATGTTCAAGTTAACTACCGAGTAATGTTTTAAAAATGATTTCGGATTGATTCATGCTAAATTCTGATCGTTAGGGTTGACCAAATCTGTATACTTTTTTTTGGGACACCCGGTATAATACCTTGTTTTCAGCAGCTTTTCCTCCTCGCAGTTAACTTCAACACTTCAACATTTGTTATCTAATAAACATTTTATTCATTCCTAATGAGAATATTCGGATTGACCAATGACAAGCAGTTTTACTTGAGAGGTTCTGCATAATCCAAAAAAATCAAACTTCGACGCCATTTTGTTTCGGCTGTCGGAATACATTCGTGACGGGAGTCAGTCAAAACATGATCAAAGTTAGATTCAAACTCCCCTTATAACATCTATCACAGAAGGAAAGCAACAGAAAAATATAAATGATATATAAGCACGATACCTGTTTGCAGTACCCTGCAGTACCCACAAGGAAGTCCTCCTTTTGGTCACGTGTATGGTCGTTCTGGAGAAAAAGTGTTTCCAGCAATCCCTGGTTCAATATCTATATCTCCTCCCATCCTGCTTTGCGACACGAGCAAAGGAAGTGAATCTGATTGGATAAAGATGGTAAAAGAAATAATATCACGACTTACGATTGGACCACAGGAGGCCCAGGCGGTTGACTTGACAATAACTTGTCAACATTCTAATTGCAATATAAATATATATATATATATAGTATTACATCCGACCTGGACTGGTGGTACATCCCAGCCCACTATGCGGAGATCTTAAATACTAGGACAGAAGTCTAAAAGGTGAGAATGACTGGCTGTCGCCAACTTTGAAATAAAACCGAAATGAAGCCGAAATATAGTACACGAATTTGATCCAATTACTTGAAAAGCAATTTGATTTTCTGAATTTTTGATTTAGCTCATTCTGCAGAGATGAAATAAATTGAAAGCTATCACAACAAGCCTTTTAGACTCCTGACCCCTTTGTGAACTAATGTGCGAATAACTAAAAAAATTAAATAATAATAGTAATAAAAAATGATGGTAAACCCAACAAATCATGTCTAGTTCTTCAAGCAATTTCCTGTTCATCAAATATGTTGTAGTGATAGTCAAATCTAATACCTCTTTAAATACCTTTGTGTTTTATTTGTTGCACCTCTCCACGTCTGTGTTGTGTCTCCCTTTATCGAATTCGAAATGAAAGTTGAATACGAATGTTATATAAATAATACTATTTATTATTTATATAACATTGGTATTCAACTTTCATTTCGAATTATCTCATTCAAACAATTACGAAGTCGATAAAGGGAGACACAACACAGACGTGGAGAGGAACAAGGGCAAATATCTTTCAATAGAGCCGAACCGGATGTTTAAATTTGCGCGTTAGTCAATCAGATTTGGCCATGACGTCACATAAACAAAAGAAACGGCGGGAGAAAGTACCCCTCACGTTTGGCTCGTCGTGCCAGCGACTGTAAATTCAGTAAAAATGCATATTTTCAACTCAGCACTAATATCTTTAAATCAACACCTGAATATGAAACCACAAAATTATCTTGCGTCATCTTACGTTTTCCGGTTCGGATAAAACGACTACAATGCAGCAATTGCTGTGTGTACTATGTCACGAAAACTGAACTGCGAATAAACCCAATTCATACAAGGTAGGCGCCCTTGCGTAAATCTGGGGAAAAAGGCTTTTGAAGTAGGCCAATCATTTGGGGTCTTCGTCCTTACCAAATAAGCCCTCCAAAACAAGTAAAATCGAATCAGTGTCTTTCTATTTTGGAAATATTATTGCAAATACATTAAAAAAGCCATAGTTGGCTTTTTAACAGTACCATACTTATATTACTGAGGCAGTGGCGACGGAGAAGGTAGCATATGATAACAGCCTTATGTCTTCCCTCGTCCTT
>REGM01000321.1:148163-227915 GCA_004194415.1 Aurelia aurita
ACCCTCTCGACCCTCGCCACCCTCTCGACCCTCGCTACCCTCGCCACCCTCGCTACCCTCGCTACCCTCGCCACCCTCGCTACCCTCGCCACCCTCGCCTACCCTCGCGATTTAGCAGACTCATTTTCGCTACGCTCAAAATACAAAATTTGAGAGATCGATAACGGGCAGGGATCCAAAAGTAAAGGAAGTAAAGAGGCAAAAGCATTTACGTTACGTCTACCCAATTACATAGTTTTGAAGACATGAAGTACACTGGATATTTCTGAGAGTTGGGAACAGCAGAAGCAAAGATCAAAGTTTCATAAATACTTTAGATGGAAAATTTTTAAGACCGAAACGAAAATCGATCGCGTTTTGCCTTCTCTTCTTTGCACGATTTTATCCGAATAGGAGATCCACTACTGTTGTTCTCGTGTTTAAAATGCGAAGGTTTGCGTTGCCACTGCCTCGGTATTAAAAGTTCGGTACTGTGTAAGAGCCAGCTGCGGCTTTGTGAGTGTAATTGCAATGATATTTCCAAAAGAGAAAGACACTGATTCGATTTTACTTCGTTTTTGGAGGGCATATTTGGTAAGGATGAAGACCCCAAATGATGGGCCTACTTCGACAGCCGTTTTCCCCAGATTTACGCGCTCTTTTAAAAAGATCCGCGAGGAAAATTTAAAGATATCAGTGCTGAGCAAGGGTGTCAGGACACCGATTAAGTAATCAATAAAAACCCTTTCTTCTGCGAAGGCGCACATACACACAGGAATACAAGGGAGTTAGGTTTGAAAAAGCGGTTGGGCCGGCCTAAATTAATTTAGGCGGTTGAATCATGAGCTCACAACAAGGCAGGGAGAGACAAGACAAAGAAGACAACAACAAACAAAACAATGTAAGTAACTATTTATTTATTGATTACTTAATCGGTGTCCTGACACCCTTGTGCTGAGTTGAAAAATATGATTTTTTATTGAATTTACCATATAGTCGCTGGCACGACGAGCCAAACGTGAGGGGTACTTTCTCCCGCCGTTTCTTTTGTTTATGTGACGTCATGGTCAAATCTGATTGGCTAACGCGCAAATGTAAACATCCGGTTCGGCTTTATTGAAAGATTATTTGCCCTTGCTATGCTGAACCATTTCATTCATACTTGCAAGCGCTTCACCGATTCTTTCGNGTGTCCTGACCCTTGTGCTGAGTTGAAAAATATGATTTTTTATTGAATTTACCATATAGTCGCTGGCACGACGAGCCAAACGTGAGGGGTACTTTCTCCCGCCGTTTCTTTTGTTTATGTGACGTCATGGTCAAATCTGATTGGCTAACGCGCAAATGTAAACATCCGGTTCGGCTTTATTGAAAGATTATTTGCCCTTGCTATGCTGAACCATTTCATTCATACTTGCAAGCGCTTCACCGATTCTTTCGCACTTGCCCATCGATAATATCGACCGACCAGTTTTTCTAGTGTTTGTTGTCGAGTAGGCTACCAAACTTCAAAACTTTATTGCGGAAAATCTAGCCAAGCCTTTGCCTTCAAATTTGGCAAGTGTCTCCGTGAACATGTTAATCTTTAGATTAGCGGAGTGGATAATGAAGTTCTTCTGAAACCTATAAAATATTTTAAAATGACCAGTCTTAAAATCTGCGAAAGCAAACCATTGCGCTTAATATATCTTTCGATTGCCAAGAATATGGGTAATACCATGCTTTTTACAGAATTTTGATAAACCGATTGGTTCCGGAGTAATTAATAAATTTCTGGAGAGGAGGATTTCTGTAAACCGGCTTTCCGTGCTCATCAGAGCGGAAAGCAGAGCTACCTTAAATGCAACTGCTTGCTAACCGCTTTGTGCTCTTTTCTCGTCTCGTTTGGAATGGCTTCATTTGCTCATGTACTAACAGCTGTGACGATGTAAATCTTCATGCCATGGAGATCAAGACAGTATGGTCAATGGTGACACTTTTACCATACATACAGATATTGGGAGAGGGGTTGAAACGATTTTCTGCAATATTGGATGTGGGGCCAACATTTTTAGGTAAATCAGAGGGGGACGAAAATTTCATCAAATATTTAAAAATGTCTTCCACCCCCTTCCCTGTCAGAATTAATGACCCGTCCCTAAGTGAATCTTTCATCTGTAAAATGACAAAGTAAATTCATCTCGTAACCAAAAAGACACCGCTCACAAGAAACTCTAGTAGCCTCTTCCAGAAAAGGAAGAAACTCTACTAAAAGCCAACAGAGGTCAATCCGAGGTTAAGAAACTTTTTCAACTTTTGGTTACGAGTTGCGAATTGTTTAAACAAACAGTGCATTACTAACACAAATAATACTAAAAAGTAAGACTTAGTAGAATTTTACAGTTGAAGTATGAGAACGGTCTCTAGCGCCCAAGAAATTTTAGTAGCTTCAGTATAGAATGTGGGTATACCAAAATCGGTCAATCCACACTCTGTACATAGACTTAGTAGAATTTTCCAATTGAAGTATGAACACGGTCTCTAGCACCTTAGAGATTTTAGTAGCCTCGGTATAGAATGTGGGTATACCAAAATCGGTCAATCCACACTCTGCTCATAGACTTTGTAGAATTTCCTGGTTAAAGTATAAACACGGTCCCTAGCACCTTAGAGATCTTAGTAGCTTCAGTATAGAATGTGGGTATACCATATATTGTGCTCTGGGTATATGGATAAGATCGAAAAAATACAGGAGAGAGCCCTACGTTTCCTTTACGATGACCACGATTCTTCTTACGAAGAATTGCTTGGCAGATCAGAAAAATGCACAATGCATGTAAATAGGCTAAGATACCTCCGTATTGAGATCTTCAAAACTGTTAACAAGCTAAATCCTGAATTCATGCAAAACATTTTCGAAACAAGAACCTCCAATCGACCTTCACGTCGTTCTAATGATTTGCAGCATTATAGGCCCAACCAAACAACGTTCGGTTCAAATAGTCTCAGGTCTCTTGGACCGCAGATCTGGAATCGTTTGCCAGATGACATAAAATCAGCAGAAAATCTAGTCCAATTTAAAAGACTAATTAAGAGCTGGGATGGGGCCACCTGCAGATGCAATGTATGCCTTCGTAATTAATTCTTTATATAATGTATTTAAAATTTTCTATAAACATTCCGTTAATTCGTATTTTTTTCCTGTAAATAATCGAATTAGACTAGTTGCATTTGTAGCTAAAAGTAATTTCGATTTAAAATAAAAGGCACACACACACACACACCAAAATCGGTCAATCCACACTCTGCTCGTAGACTTTGTAGAATTTCCTGATTGAAGTATGAACACGGTCTCTAGCACCTTAGAGATCTTAGTAGCTTCAGTATAGAATGTGGGTATACCAAAATCGGTCAATCCACACTCTGTTCATAGACTTTGTAGAATTTCAGAAATTAGATATGAAAACTGACGGATTGTTCAAACTCCTTGAAATATTTTACGCGACTTACCCGATGTAGAATTCGATGGTTCTGCTTCCTATTCCATGACTCGTTGTTTGGATAACATCTTCCAGCGTAATTGGGACAGTCTTGTGGTGTTCTTTCTTCTCGTTTTTTTTAAAGAATCCTCTTTGAGGCCATTTAAATAACCTAAAATTGATGTAGGAGATTGAGAGTTTGTAGAAACTTATCAGAAAGTAGTCCGATGTCTTGAATCTTGTTCATTATGATCAAACACGAGGAATATTTGGCCGAAAAAAACATCAACAGCAAAAGAATCAGATATTCAACTCTTGCTCTTATTGAATACTATCTGCATATGACTAGAAAATTGACAGAGTTTCTGGATAATATCGTGCTTTCATCTACGTAGAAGCAAGGGCGCCTACCTTGTGTGACTGTTTTCGTGACATAGTACACGGAGCAATTGCTGTCTTGATAATCCGTGTAATTTTCAAATTCTAACGTCTATCAGTGTTGACCAATCAAAAGCGCGCTGTCTGGTTCCCTGTGGTCATCTCCTGTAACTGTTGATATCGCATTACATCAACACCTGAATCTGAAACCACAAAATTATCTTGCGTCATATTACGTCTTCCGGTTTGGATAAAACGACTACAATGCAGCAATTGCTGTGCTATGTCACGAAAACTGAACTGCGAATAAACCCAATTCATACAAGGTAGGCGCCCTTGGTAGAAGCAAGAAAATATGACTAATTACAGGAAAATAAGAATTATGCAAAGGAATTAGCATATATCAGACGCAAATACTCTCTTCGATTTATTTTGCTGAAAATATACCTTGCTTAAAAATTCCTTTTTAGCCATTGTATTCGGTTGGGGAAATGTGCTATAAGATTTGGCGATATTTCATCATTGCTTTTGCTTGGTGTTAGCATGAATGACTTTTATGAATTGCTGTTTTTGGAGAACATTGATTCATTGATTCAGTTTGCAGTCTGACAGTCACTTCACTTAACAAATCAACAATTCTCAGTGCATGTTCTAGTAAATCACCATTTAGCGATGAAACAGGAGGCTACAGTAGTGTCCCGCATATNAATCTAGTCCAATTTAAAAGAATAATTAAGAGCTGGGATGGGGCCACCTGCAGATGCAATGTATGCCTTCGTAATTAATTCTTTATATAATGTATTTAAAATTTTCTATAAACATTCCGTTAATTCGTATTTTTTTCCTGTAAATAATCGAATTAGACTAGTTGCATTTGTAGCTAAAAGTAATTTCGATTTAAAATAAAAGGCACACACACACACACACCAAAATCGGTCAATCCACACTCTGCTCGTAGACTTTGTAGAATTTCCTGATTGAAGTATGAACACGGTCTCTAGCACCTTAGAGATCTTAGTAGCTTCAGTATAGAATGTGGGTATACCAAAATCGGTCAATCCACACTCTGTTCATAGACTTTGTAGAATTTCAGAAATTAGATATGAAAACTGACGGATTGTTCAAACTCCTTGAAATATTTTACGCGACTTACCCGATGTAGAATTCGATGGTTCTGCTTCCTATTCCATGACTCGTTGTTTGGATAACATCTTCCAGCGTAATTGGGACAGTCTTGTGGTGTTCTTTCTTCTCGTTTTTTTTAAAGAATCCTCTTTGAGGCCATTTAAATAACCTAAAATTGATGTAGGAGATTGAGAGTTTGTAGAAACTTATCAGAAAGTAGTCCGATGTCTTGAATCTTGTTCATTATGATCAAACACGAGGAATATTTGGCCGAAAAAAACATCAACAGCAAAAGAATCAGATATTCAACTCTTGCTCTTATTGAATACTATCTGCATATGACTAGAAAATTGACAGAGTTTCTGGATAATATCGTGCTTTCATCTACGTAGAAGCAAGGGCGCCTACCTTGTGTGACTGTTTTCGTGACATAGTACACGGAGCAATTGCTGTCTTGATAATCCGTGTAATTTTCAAATTCTAACGTCTATCAGTGTTGACCAATCAAAAGCGCGCTGTCTGGTTCCCTGTGGTCATCTCCTGTAACTGTTGATATCGCATTACATCAACACCTGAATCTGAAACCACAAAATTATCTTGCGTCATATTACGTCTTCCGGTTTGGATAAAACGACTACAATGCAGCAATTGCTGTGCTATGTCACGAAAACTGAACTGCGAATAAACCCAATTCATACAAGGTAGGCGCCCTTGGTAGAAGCAAGAAAATATGACTAATTACAGGAAAATAAGAATTATGCAAAGGAATTAGCATATATCAGACGCAATTACTCTCTTCGATTTATTTTGCTGAAAATATACCTTGCTTAAAAATTCCTTTTTAGCCATTGTATTCGGTTGGGGAAATGTGCTATAAGATTTGGCGATATTTCATCATTGCTTTTGCTTGGTGTTAGCATGAATGATTTTTATGAATTGCTGTTTTTGGAGAACATTGATTCATTGATTCAGTTTGCAGTCTGACAGTCACTTCACTTAACAAATCAACAATTCTCAGTGCATGTTCTAGTAAATCACCATTTAGCGATGAAACAGGAGGCTACAGTAGTGTCCCGCATATGAGAAACACAAATTTAAGAAACACAAACCCTGATTTTCAAAATAATACCCCACTTTATAAGAAACAGGTGCAGGTCTGAAAAAGGCTTGTTTCTTATTTAAAAGTTATGTATAGATTAAAACTTTTGAAAAACATGAGAAAACATTAAAACTGTACAACTCTCTTTGCCTTTGTATACAAACAAATAATTTGGTATACAAACCAAGCAAAAATCACCTTCCTGGAATAATTGTAACATTTCCTTGAAGTGAAAATTTACAGATACAAATCAAAATAATATGTTTTGTGTCACAATCATAGAGCCGCGGTCAGAGCAGTTGATGGATAAATACATTATTTTTCTAATAAGAAACTTTACCCTGATTTGACGTTTATATCTCATTTTATAAGAAACGCGTCAGACCTGAAATTGAAAAAGCTGTTTCTTATATGCGGGACACTACTGTACTGTATGCCCTTTTCATTTAAACTTAGATAAGATAAGTTGTTAGGAACGTTCTGTACTACACTATGCTCTTTTGTGATCTAAAGACAACTCAAAAGGGGGAATATAAGAACAGTGTCCACTGGAACCCCTCTCATATGTAAATATTAGCGCTGTGGTTAATGAACCGAGTTTTTGAATTTGTCAATAAGTTCAATCTAGTCTAACGACTGTAAGTAAAGCAGTCTAGGGCAGTTCAGTTCCTCACTGAGGGATTTGTGCATGGTTAATTGCCTGAAGGTTTTTATCATCATTTACTTCGATGTAAGATATCAAGTTATACTCGAAATATGCCAAAGTCATACTCAACAATGTAAATTGTCTTCAGGATAAGAACCATTTTGTACTTACACTGTTTGCAATTCCTTTCGCCTGTCAGTGCAGCAACTGAAGATTTTGGAATTTCGTTTTGTTATCCCGCAGCAAACCGAATGGTACCAAACGTGGCAGTTCTTACACTGGACCCAAGAGGCAGGGACGTTTTTTCTCTTGAATGCACTTTAAAACTTTCTGTGCACAACAAATATCGTCTTCATTAACCAGCACAGAATGTGATAATTTGACTCTCAACCCTGCAGTAAAGGAAGTTCGGTTTTAATTCTTTTGCGTCGATCTCTATGTCTGGAGTGATGTTACAGACCAGACAAAAACTATTCATTTACATGTTTTCCGTGAACACCAGCTATAACCAGGATTCATCTTAACCCTATCTCACCTGGGACTTTTGAAGCGGTCAATGCCTGGGGGGGTTGATTCCACCCCCCCCTCTTTTTCTCCGCTGTTACAGTAGCTATGATCCTGTAACTTAGTAATTAGATGGACTTTGATGCAAACAATCAAAATCACGTGACAAAATCAAATTAAGGCTATTGTTCTATTGTATTATTCTTGTTCTTGTTGCTATGACAACAAAAAGATATCAAGTTATAATTATGATGATAATGGGTATCATGATTAAAACAACAAAATAAGGGATTAAATTGTAATTTTTTGTGTCAAATTGAATTGGATATCAGGCAATTTCAAAATAGATATTCAGTTTTTGTCGACCACTCAGTAAAAAATTGGTTGCCATGGTTACGGTGCTATATTTAGAATCTTGAAATTTCATAATTCGATACAGTATAGTTACAACGTTAAACTTGAGCAATCTTGGGATGCTGCGTTGAATATGTTAGGAGCAGCAAACAAAAACTTTGTTGGGGGGGTGGAATCCACCCCCCCAGGTGAGATAGGGTTAAGGTTACTGTAACCCTTCAGACACAAATTTATCGATTTTTCGTTTTCCTCATATCCCGATGGTTTAAGTATTTGAGTATCGTTTCAACCAACTCACTTCCAGAAATAACCACAATTACTGGGAAATTTGAGCATTTTAAAAGAAGCAATCATATTTCTCAAAAATTGCGGGAATAGACTTCAGAGGATTAAAGTAAACTCATTTGACCTTGCAGCTATATTCACAACATCCTCTGCTGTTATTTTCTTGATATAACGATTGAACAAGACCGCGCTAAAGCTTTATTGCTTGACCTGCGGCTTTATGTTTGCACTTTCAAGCATAATCGTTTTTCCCGCACGTTCTGCTTCAATTTGATAAAAGCTTGATTTCTCGAAACAAGATTCCGGGGTACTGGTGGGTACTAAAAAATCTTGGTGTACCTAACGGGCCAATCAAATCGCTTGACACTTGGCATACAGGGTCACAAAGCATATAACTACCAAAGGGTGTCAGCGATTTATGATAGATCCACTGGTCCGACTTTTATAAGGGTTTAAAAGTTAAAAAAGACATTTCAGACATTAACATTAATTTAAAATTGCATTATTTCTAGACAGTACGTTTTATCAAAAATTCGTGACACCCTTTTGCAGTTCAGGACCTTAAGTCTTAGGTAAATAGATAGTCTTGGTCGAACAATGCCCGATGAGGTACACCAAGATTTTTCCGCAAGGGTGGTCAATTTCGCCTAAAATCTGGAATAAATCATTTGCGTTTTTATTTAATCAACTGGTTATATTTTTATGGTATTCTACGTTTTATTCTGCTTCGAATAACATATAACTTTGTTTGGTATAGTTTAAGGAACGGCCGTGAAAAGTAGAGCTTCTTAATCGCTGTCTGAAGGGTTACAGTAACCTTAAAGAAATGGCAATTACTTCACAGTATCGCTGTTGATAGCTCATGTTCTGGTTACTTCGATATTCCGTATAAAATAAGCATGACTAAAAGCAATAGTTTGCATGTTCTATGCTCCTTGAGATTCTTCGGACAGATATCCAATTAAGCAAAATTAACATTTGATGCATCTTCATCTGCTCATATAACACTCGGACTCGCATTTCCTGACCATGTGACACACACAGGCGTTATTATAGTAGAGCAGTCGCTAGCTCAGTAGTGATAAACGCCTGAAATATCATTTCGGTGCAATAAGGTTTAAAATAACTCGTGGGACCAACAATATTTAAGTCAAGAGCATTTCTCTTTAGAACCTGGAGATCTTTTGGTGCCAATCTTTTGAGCATCATTCTCATGATCAAGGGTTAATGGCTTTAAACTAAAATCGTATTTGCAAATGAATGGCATGAAAGATAAAATGAAATTACCTCTCATGTAGTAGACAGGTATGACATGGTTAACTCTGCCACTGTCATCATTTGCATGATTAGTCCACATAATGTTGACGCTTGTTCCATATGCATGACACATGTGCAAGGATTCAATCTTCCAGTGTAGCAGAAACAGTTTGGAAATTCACAATCCATGATGACTGGGCGATTTATAAAGGCAGACAAAAATTGAACTTGCAATGGACCTAGAGAGGAGCAAAGTCTCAGATGAATATAAGTAGTGGCTTTTTACAAAGGCAGTTTTGTGGCCAAGGGTCAAAATGATTGTATGCCAAAACTCTACATTTTGTTACTCCACGAACAAATGTTGCAAACGTCGAAGAAAGTTGCAACACATAATAACTGTTTGTCATTGCATTTTTAGCCTTAATCCCCGTTCATTTTTTGCCCTGCCAACACTTCTAAAAAAGGAAAAATTTGTAGTTGAGAATATGCAATCATTCAAAGCTGACAAAAATTACCGCCATACCTAGGTTTTCAATGCCTCAAAATGAAAAATAATGCAGCATTATGCTCCATTAAAGAAAATATATAAAAACATGGTCACCTGAAAACTCTCCTCTCTTTGATGTGATCATAATCTCGTGACTGAGTGTATGATTAAGAAGGTCGTCGAGCGAGGGATCATTCTTTGGGCGATTTTCAAATGCGAAGTCACTACAATTCTGACTCATGAATGCCACTGCCATATCAAGATCAGATAATTTGGATTTGAACTGTGTTTAGAAACAAGAGATATATTTTAAGACACCTCCATAACATGTAGAATGACGGAATTTCGTTAAAAGTAAAACTATTTATTATCACAAATTTAATAACAATAATGCTATTGCTAGTCAAAATTTCGTTCTTGCTCTAATTGAAAAATTTTACTGGATCGATTTGACTTTGGCGGTCAGTGTACCGTTTTCAGTTGCGCATGAAACGTAAAATCAATATTTGCTTCAATCAAGTACCACAGAATGAAACCTTCTTTAAGGTAGAAAAACTTCATAATCTTGCAGCAATCAGTTCCACTGCCAACCACTTTTAATCAGAACGTTGTTGCAGCCTTGGCATTGCAACTTATTGCAAAAAGGCGGTTTTATTGGCATACGTAAACACAATTAAACATTTCACATCACGGGAAAATGTAAATGCTGCTTTGCATGTGCAACAAAATGATGTTACAAAATATTTTAGCACTTCCATGGCACTCACTTCATCAAAGAAATGGCTGTAGTGTTCTATCGCAAACATTATGGATCCAAGCCACAACAAAGGTGCCATTTGTTCTCCAAGTGACAGGAGGCGAGCAATTTAATTGAAAAGACAGTCACCATTTCCAGTTGACGCTCCTGGGACCTTTCCAACGGGATTTGAATTCTTAAGTCTTTAAAAGAGGAAAAGAGACATCGTTGATAATAGTTACTCTTCAGTGTAACTTTGTTGATAAACAAGTGTAACAACGGTCGGACCATGAATGCAATCCGTATTCTCTGCATGGACTGGTTTGAAATACATAGTTGAATGGTTCTTAGATCATAAACCGAAGTAAAGCGAAGTAAATACAGCTGTTAATTGATACAAGTACAAGGCAAAAAGACATCCTAGAAATATTAGCTAAGTTGGTCCATTTTCCTAGGACATCATTTGATATAGGAAAATCAGCAAGCATCTTGACATCTATCTGCCCAGTGTTCATGAATCATTTGAACTCCCTCCTAGCCTGCAAATTGTTTGGGTTGCGAATACCTGCAGTAAAAGGTTGAAGTAATTTGGTAAAAGGGTTGAGGCGATATCAAATTTTTAGTGGTCACAAAGAAGAGCAAGCGGAAATCAAGATTACCTTTCCTCGAATGATTTATCTGGCAGGTCTTTATAAAATGGTTGTTCACCCAGACCGACTGCAACCCCGAGTAGCTCATCTTGCGTCGCATTTACAAACTGTGCTGCAGGCGTCTTGAAATCGCCCCATGAACCTGTTTTCTTGCATGCTTTCTTGCATAGGTCATCCAATGATGTTGTACATTTTTGGACTGAGGAAGAAGAGTGTTACTTTAACCCTATTCTACATGGTCATCAAGTACTATCAAATACTACATTCTATCAAGTACTACTTTCTCATGGGCTAAGCAAAACAGGCCCCCCGGATTTTCTCAGCAACTGTGATTTCTACGGCAACGCAAATTGGCACACATAATTACCAAGCAATTATGATTCTAAAAATAGAATATATGCTAATTAGCCACGTGAACTGTTGCTTGGCACCGCAAAAACAATGGAAATTTGCTGATTTGGNCATGAACCTGTTTTCTTGCATGCTTTCTTGCATAGGTCATCCAATGATGTTGTACATTTTTGGACTGAGGAAGAAGAGTGTTACTTTAACCCTATTCTACATGGTCATCAAGTACTATCAAATACTACATTCTATCAAGTACTACTTTCTCATGGGCTAAGCAAAACAGGCCCCCCGGATTTTCTCAGCAACTGTGATTTCTACGGCAACGCAAATTGGCACACATAATTACCAAGCAATTATGATTCTAAAAATAGAATATATGCTAATTAGCCACGTGACCTGTTGCTTGGCACCGCAAAAACAATGGAAATTTGCTGATTTGGTTCTTGTCCTAAAAACTTACATTTTTCAGAAAAAAATTGTCAATAAACATCTTTGAAGCTATCTATATGATGAATATTGATTGTTCTTGATGAAAAATTCGAACAATTAAATTTTTTGAATTCTATTGTTATAAAAACTGTCAATCAAAATCATAAATGATACCCAAGCAAATTTAATGATGCCATATTGGCATTTTTGACCACGTTTTAGTCATATAAACTAAAGGAAATTGATCTTGAGTTGTTAATTGATCAATTTGAATCATAATATACTAAATATTTCATATGTTTATCATAAATATGACGTCATATTCACGTGACCAATTATATGACAATGACATATTGTTTATTTGATACAGTATTAAATTTTATTAAAAGTCATATAGGTTCTAGTCTTTTATCACGTGTAGTTTAAGAGCAATTAGAGGAAGTTTGCTTGGGGGGCCTTGTTTGCCCCCTATGTAGAATAGGGCTAACTGGACATTTGAATATGAGACACTCAAGAAAGTCATTAAATTTTGACTAAAAAAAATTATGCTCTATTTGCAACTGCAATAAAACTGCAATACAATTTTTCAACATAAGTTTTGTTCTTCCAATCAGATATGAAACCCATCAGTGAGTGAAGTGGAAATGTTTGAATGCGTAATATTTTGGATAAATGGTGAGCAACAGAGGAAAGTCTTTGTATGAAAAGGGAGGGACGCTGAGTCTATTCTGGGTTTATCGTTTCAAAACATGATAAAGAAGAAAATCGACAAGTCTTACTAATGAATCCATTGCGGGTCTCTGTTGCGATCTGAAGCTCTTTTTGGCCTTCCTTTTCTCCTCCTTAAATAATCTTCCAAATCGTCTTTCCCTCTGAAAGTCTCAGACTCTTCTCGCCTAGCCTCATCACCAACACCGCGTTCTTCTCCTTCACACCCTTCCTTCTCGTTCTCTTCTTTAGCACTAGAGTCCGCGTTCGACTCATCTTCATCTGAAGAATCCATTTTAGGGCGTTTCTTCGGCGGATCTTCTCTCTGTGCTCCAGACCCTTTCTCGCGTGGCTCATCGTCTTTCCCCATTGGTTCCACATCTTCTTCTATGAATACAAAGATGAGCTCTCTTCCTCGGTATTCGCTTCACCAGAAGGAGCCATTCCTTGCGCCAACATATACCTACGGAGGGCAATCNCTCCATGAACCTGTTTTCTTGCATGCTTTCTTGCATAGGTCATCCAATGACGTTGTACATTTTTGGACTGAGGAAGAAGAGTGTTACTTTAACCCTATTCTACATGGTCATCAAGTACTATCAAATACTACATTCTATCAAGTACTACTTTCTCAGGGGCTAAGCAAAACAGGCCCCCCGGATTTTCTCAGCAACTGTGATTTCTACGGCAACGCAAATTGGTACACATAATTACCAAGCAATTACGATTCTAAAAATAGAATTATATGCTAATTAGCGACGTGACCTGTTGCTTGGCACCGCAAAAACAATGGAAATTTGCTGATTTGGTTCTTCTCCTAAAAACTTAAATTTTTCAGAGAAAATTGTCAATAAACGTCTTTGAAGCTATCTATAAGATGAATATTGATTGTTCTTGATGAAAAATGCCAACAATTAAATTTTTTGAATTCTATTGTTATAAAAACTGTCAATCAAAGTCATAAATGATACCCAAGCAAATTTCATGATGCCATATTGACATTTTTGACCACGTTTTAGTCATATAAACTAAAGGAAATTGATCTTGAGTTGTTAATTGATCAATTTGAATCATAATATACTAAACATTTCATATGTTTATCATAAATATGACGTCATATGTAAGTATGACATCATTTATCTTCAATTTTGCTGACGTCAGCAAAACACAAAAGTTATATGTCAAATAAAAGTACACTTTAAGACAAATTGATTAGTACCAATTTCATTGGAATCAGATGTCTACGAGAAATTTTATGCACGTTTTAACGATTTTCTTGAGACCTCTCTCCAAATATGGGCATGTCATAGTCACGTGACCAATTATGACAATGACCTATTGTTTATGTGATACAGTATTAAATTTATTAAAATTCATATAGGTTCTAGTCTTTTATCACGTGTAGTTTAAGAGCAATTAGAGGAAGTTTGCTTGGGGGGCCTTTTTTGCCCCCCCCCCATGTAGAATAGGGTTAACTGGACATTTGAATATGAGACACTCAAGAAAGTCATTAAATTTTGACTAAAAAAAATTATGCTCTATTTGCAACTGCAATAAAACTGCAATACAATTTTTCAACATAAGTTTGCTCTTCCAATCAGATATGAAACCCATCAGTGAGTGAAGTGGAAATGTTTGAATGCGTAATATTTTGGATAAATGGTGAGCAACAGAGGAAAGTCTTTGTATGAAAAGGGAGGGATGCTGAGTCTATTCTGGGTTTATCGTTTCAAAACATGATAAAGAAGAAAATCGACAAGTCTTACTAATGAATCCATTGCGGGTCTCTGTTGCGATCTGAAGCTCTTTTTGGCCTTCCTTTTCTCCTCCGTCAAATAATCTTTCAGATCGTCTTTCCCTCTGAAAGTCTCAGACTCTTCTCGCCTAGCCTCATCACCAACACCACGTTCTTCTCCTTCACACCCTTCCTTCTCGTTCTCTTCTTTAGCACTAGAGTCCGCGTTCGACTCATCTTCATCTGAAGAATCCTTTTTAGGGCGTTTCTTCGGCGGATCTTCTCTCTGTGCTCCAGACCCTTTCTCGCGTGGTTCATCGTCTTTCCCCATTGGTTCCACATCTTCTTCTGAATACAAAGATGAGCTCTCTTCCTCGGTATTCGCTTCACCAGAAGGAGCCATTCCTTGCGCCAACATACACCTACGGAGGGCAATCCCGACAACGTCCAGGTCACCTGGCTCCATCACTGACTTCCTTGAAAGTTTGAAGCAAATTGTATAATTTGAAACTTAGGAGATTTTTCAAAGATCTTAATGAGGTGAGCAGATATACTGTAACAAGCTTGTTGTAAGTCTGGCGATTGCAATGTAGCGTGTGTTAGTGGTGTAGTGCAATGATAGCTCCTCATCATGAGACATTGTGAGTGAAGAAGCTGAATCTACAAATTGTCGATTTTTTCACCAGGACAGTGCCTTTTCTCGACTTAGCATCTTTGGTGCGATTTTTACTTCACTACTTTGTAACATTGCTTGATTAGAAGTTGCATCAGATAGTTCTCTTCAGTTCAAAAGAGTCCATTTTGCTATTTCAGCAGTTATTCAATGTCAATATTTAATATATGCTCATACATATCTTCATTTGTATCATGTTTTGGCGGTAACTATAGGAAAAGGGTGTGTTGTATTTGAAAATACTTTGAATTAAAATTTTCATCTCTGACATCTACTTTAAAAAGTGAAAATAGTACAGAACCTCACCATCTCGATTCCTGTAGTTTGGCGACGTAAATTCAACTGTGCTTGGCCACCACGACGGACAAAAACTGTCATCGCCCCATATGCCCTTCTGGCCAACATTGCCTTCTAGCACCACATTGCCGATGATGTTTCGCAGGTAAGAGTTAGGTATCTTTTTGCAGCTTCAAATAAATTTAATAATAGTTACATAAATTGATCCTCGCAAAGTAATTGAATAGACATATCAACTAATTGTCATCTAAAAATCTTATATTAGAATATTTTTCTCAGCTTGGGTACTGATTCAACCCAATGAGTGTATCACTTCCTCGAAAAGACTGGGAGATTTCCAGGAGAACAAAAGGATTTCTGGAGGATTTCTGGGACAGCATTTCCGTAAAATGTGTGCGAGATTTCTAGAAGGTATTTGCCCCTCGATTCAAGCGATAGCAATATGTATGTATCTTTCTTGCAGCAATTTGGATTTCTTTATTCAATTCAGTAAGTTCCTTGCCCAATTTATGTAGGAATCTATCTGTCTTCGTACATAAGAAAGAAAAAGAAACGAAAAGCAGAAATTCCGAATTGAATTACCTATAAAACCTGTCAATGGTGTCATCGGGGACAGGCAGGTTTGTCGAGCTAAGCTTAAACCCTAACTTCGTCTTGTTCTTTTTTAGGGTAGCAGGATCCACCATGAACTCTTGCACCTTCTCTTTGGTGTCACCTTCGGAAAGCTTTTGCACCAGCTTAGGATGTCCTGAAAGAAAATTCGAAAGCTTTCACTAAATAAATAATAAATGCATTTCTTCGTTAATTTACACAGAAGACAGAGGCAAAGTGACAGAGATACAATGAAAACTGTTAATCTTACCTATCATCTTTATCTCTCCTTTCAAGATGCACAAGAAGAGAACCGGTGGTTGTGGCTTTTCTTGTACCCATGTTGTAAACTGAAAAAAGCATACAAATACTTCTTAGCAAATTTTTATTTCATCAAGGAACCAAATATAAACCATACCGCCACTTTTTGTATTTTATCAATTGGTATTACTTGACTTATGTGCAATAACGGGAGATAAAAAACCGACAAAAACAACATCGATATTGAGGGAAACTTGCGAGAAACTGTTAAGATACTTTCAGTACTCAAAATCTGATAATTTTAAGATACTTTCCATACCATACTTGGTCGATTTCTTAATTTGGCATACAAAATGCGTCAATAAAAAGGAGCAAATCCTTTTCGAGATGAACTTGTCGCATACAGAGAAGATATGGGCAATATGTACCGACTTTTTGGCAGGGGAAGACGAGAATAAGAGAATTTCTTACTCATTAGTTGCCTAGTTGTCTTATCTGCATCTCTGTTTATTAATTTGAGAGGAAAAGATCCGTAAATTCTGCATAAAACATGGGTTAGCAGTTTACTGATCTTTTGGTAATACGCCAATATATCTAATCTTGAAATCCCTAATCCTAACCCTGACCCTGAACCGAACGCTAGCCCTAACCCTAGCCCTGAACCTAACCCTTCCCCTAACCCCAAAACTAACCCGAATCCTAATTAATTTATTTCAATATTAACTCTAACGCTAACCCTAATTTATTTCAAGGTTTTGATATATTGGCGTAATTCCGATCTTTTCCACTCAAATTGGTCAATGATGCAGATAAGACAAGTGGGCAACTAATGGGTAAGAAATTCGGTTATTCTTGTCTTTCCTTCCCCAAAAAGTCAGCGAATCATAGCCGATGGCCATAAATGTGACTTCGTTGTTGTTTAGTTTACTCTTGCATTGTTGATGCTTTGCAGAAACTGCACGCATTGTAAATACCTAACACCAAATGCGTGACTGAATGAAAACAAAAGTTACAGGAACATCATATCATTCAAGCTAGGATAAATATTCTTACCCGATCAATCATCCGAGTGCATTTCCTGTTGTAAGCTGTTCGCTTCCTTGAAACTTCACTTCACTTCGCTTTTTCTTTTCCTTGCTTTTCTTTCCCTTGCCAGCCTGCTTTCCTCTCTTGTCATCTCCCATCGTATGGTCCTTTGTTCAGCAATGCAGAATGAATGAATAAGAACGAGCAACATGTGCGAATTGCTGGAATTGTCGTGTATTACGTATATTGCGCAATTCTTGGAATTCCATGACGTAAGGATTTCATTATCATTGCCTCGATTTCATATTATTGATGACGTAAGGAAACCTCTTACATCATCATCGCCTCAACTTCATTATCATTGCCTCGATTTCATATTATGGATAGCTTTACTTTTTGATGCTACGAAATGCTGAAATTGTTCAAAAAATTCGCCAAAATAGTGATTACATTCAAATAACACAAATTCATTTATTTCGAAGAATGCCATAACAGAGGGGGTAGGTATGAAGTTGGGTTGACCTTCCCAAGAAAACACGATTTGGTAGAGCCACTTTGATGCAGTTACAACAAGGCTAACTTTTGTAAAAATAACACTCGTAGATTTACAGAAATATAGAAAGCGGGGATCGATTAAAATTAAAGATTTGTGTTCAAAAGTGCAATTTTGGTTTTTTTGCTTCTGGGTCTTCGGCTCTTTGCAAAATTTAGGTCCGTGTTTGTGGGTTCTGGTACCCCCCGAAGCCGCCTCCCTGTCCGGGGACAAAATTTGTTTAACTTTTTCACCGGAGTAGAATGTGCTGGGGCACTTAGACGGAAATGTGTTTGAATTACACATAAAATACAGTAACGAGAATTGCAAATTGCATTGCCCAATGTTCAGCTTCTGAACAAATTGAATAAAATTCTGGCAGCAGATTTTTAGCTTGATCTTTCTACTTTTGATATAACACTTACTCTCGAGTCCGGAATAGACGGGGGCTGGAATAAAGGGGGTGGGTGGAAAATTTCTCACATCCTAATAAACTGGAATAAATGGGGTGGGTGGATAATTTCCGGAATCTTAATAAAAAGAGGGCCTGGAATTAGAACATACGAGTGTTTACGACTGCAAAGAACATCACAGGCAAATTAAGGATCACATCAAATTGAGAAATACAGTTCAAATCACGTCCAGAAGAGATGATTTTACATGTTTCAAATTTCAAGAAACTCTAAACTAATAACCGGGGGTCTGGGATAAGGATGTCCTGGGTGGATTTTTTCAAAAGTTAATAAGCAGGGGGGAGGACGCTTATTCAGGACTTGAGAGTACGTCTTCTCTTAATGGCCAATTAACATGCATATTGCGTTAGTTAGCCAACAGATTTCCTGTCATTTTATGGAGCTTCATTTATTTACATTTGCGTTTGACTAATTACCCTGGGTACCAGACCCAGGTTATTGACTAATCTACTGAAATTGTCATTTTCGCATTTTAATTGACTCCCTAAGTGGAAGCTCAAACTCCCTCAAACTCAAAAACATTGGTGTTGAAGCACGCCAGATTACCACACTTTCTTTTGGACTTCTGTAGTCGAAATCTACACTGATGACATCTCGACTAACAAACTCTTAATGATCGCTGTTCATAACGATAATTTGTTTATAAAATCATGCAGCATCTTTACATATCCATCAGGATCTTGTTTCATATGAGAAACATGAGGAGTATCATCCCACCGTTTAGCTGTAACATCAATTCCAAACTTTTTTCGGTACTCAATAAACTCTAAGATGTTCTTGTAAGGTGCTAACACGTCACTCTTTGAAAACAAAAACAATTCTGGTGCCATGATTGGTGAATTTCTAAGTCCATCCATGAATAGTTTAACAACAGGATTGAACCATAATACAAGTGGGATAATTAACCCCAAGGAATGCCACATGATGCTTTTTAAAATTGGATTCTTTATATCCCGCGTAAATACCCTTTGAGTGATAATGACACTATCCATGTCTGGAACAACAGGGCAGCTATCAAAAATGCTTCCCACAACTTTAATTTTCTCACCATACTGGCTGCCTTTTGTGCTGATTTCTCTACAGATGAAATAAAACAAAGCACAACCACCATTACTAAACTGAAAGAGCATAACAGGTTGTTTATCCACATCAGAATATTTTGCTATTGTATCTAAAACTTGGTATGCGATGTTTTTACCTCTTGTGTCAGGAAATATGAGAGCATCTGCAAGTTTTGGAGTTACAGTCATGGTATCAAAGCCTTTAGATTCAAATAATTCACCATACTTTCTTAAATGTTTGTGTTTTGAATTTCCCCATCCAAGAATGACACACAGTGGTTTCTTCTTTCCTTCTTTGATATCCTCATCTGATTTGTAAAGTTTTATTTTCTTTGTGATTGTTGTCACAGATGAATGAATGTATCTTGTTTCATTCCTGAGAACAGTGAGCCTTGGAGCTGCGTGATATTTCATAAAGGGTAATTTCTTTAGTCTTCCAAGGGCCATAGTCTAAAAGGATCTGTGAGGGAAAAGAAAATTGCTTCAATATCATTAGTGTCACATGAGACATGCAAAAGCTCATCTTGCTGGGAAGTAGCAAGGAGATACAGTAAGTAATTTCATTGCTCAGTGATGATGCAACAGACCACTGTTAGTTGTTACGCTATATCTTTAAAACACATTTTTCTGCATGAACACCCTCTTTTAGATGGAAGATGCATATTTGATTGTCAGGGACGACGTACAATTTATTTTACTACATGGCCGGTGGAGAAAATAAAATTTATGCAAAAAATCTGCTCACCCTGTTGAAAATTTTTTCAAAAAACTAACCACTCTGTCACCCTTTCCTCAAAAAATGTATCTGCCCGTAATTCTAAATGTTCATTGTTATACTACAGATGAATAAGCTAAAGACTTTGACAAATTTTATTCTGGTTGATGTCCAAAAAACATAAATTGTACTTATGCTACAAGTTTTTGCCAACGAGAGATACTAATGAACTGTTCTTGGATTTGGAAAGGATGGACACTCTAGAAATTTTACATCATTTTAAACACATCTCTTTAAGTGCTGCTCATGTTGTAGGGTATTTACATTTTTCAGCAAAATGACAAATTTCATTTTTGACTCATGTGTTTTGCACTGGCCATGTTATAAAATAAATTTTGCACTGTCCCTCAGTGAGGGCAACATTGGATCTGGATGTGAAATCTCAAATGCAAAGTTTAAGAGCTACTGTAAAAGATACAATGGGTGCAGGTGCGGGTGAGCTCCCAAAGAGCATAACTCCACTGCACTAATAATCTATTGTTTCCCAGTTGCTCATAAATTTCTTTTGAAATTTCAGGTTTGCAGCTGTGATATTCAGTCGGAAGCCTTGGCTGTGCCTATGCAATACTTTCTAGTTTCCTGACTGGATTGATGCTATATTTTCCTATCATGGATCTCGAATCTTTGCAATATGTTGCCCATTTTTTCGGATCTTGTCTTCACATCTGATTTCAGATCGAACTTCAGATAGTAAGAAATGTGAACAAATTTCTGATTCCATTTGAAATATGACAGCGGATTTCCTTGAAAATGTTGTCAGATTATCGGATTCTCCTTTACCCCTCAATGCCCCCTCCCTGACTCACGACTGGTGCATTTTGAGATCTGAGAAAGATTCATAACTTTTATTCATTAATCATTATCTCGCAGCTAATATTGAGCCGATTTTTAAGAACAAGGTGTCAAAGTTTAATTTGAAGCTTCTATTTTATGAAATACACGAAAAAATGTTGAATGATTTCAAACAACGCTCATCACCAGGGGGGGGGGTACTTAGTATATTTTGCTGACAGCCAGTCTGCAGAGCGTGGCATGTGCACACACAAGATTCTTTCAGATGTTCAACCAAATGCACACCAAAATAGAAGGCTGCACACACAGGCATTGAAGGAATTTGACGGAAACTGAGAAAGTGCACACATTTCAAACCACTTCTGACATGCACAAATTTTTGCTTGCCCTTGCACACACAAGATCTTGTCGAGAACTGCCATGCTTTGCAGACTGGGCTGACAGGATGAGCACTCTTTTCCGGGTATCGTTTTCGCCTCTTTATTCTAGAGCCGGGTATGCCGGGTATCGAAAGAAGGCAATTTTTCTAAAGCCGGTGTCAAAAGGGGTGTTTTGTTCGAGCGAACTGTTACAGTGTATTTTTACTTTTCGACGATTTTTCTAAAGCCAGGTATCATTTGGAGGGGAAAATTCTAGAGCCGGAGCTGGGTCAAACAATTATTTCTTGGAGTGCACACCCCCGTGCTAATGAAAGTCAAACACCCCCGGGGTTCATCCGCAGAAACCTTTGAAACATGCAGTAGTATGTACATTTTGTTTACAGGTTTAGGCCTAGTCTTTGACTTTGAGTGAGGAGACAAATCCATGATATAAATAAAGCGGCCTAGCTAGGCACCCCCTCTACTTTGTGTCATATTTTATTTAGTAGGTAAAGGCAAAATACATCTCTTAAAATGCATGTCTTACCAAATTCTGATCGAATTCTTCTCTAGATGTCCCTCAAAAAGCTTCGCGCTGTAAAGCTCCGTTGACTTGAATTGAAGTTGACTTGAAAGTTGAAGCAATGCACATGAGTTTGTTTTGAATCAAAAGTAAACCATTAGGCATTAGACCGACCTTGACCTTTGAGCTCTTGCAGTTAACCTCGTTTCCAGCTCTTCCAGTTTCGACAACAAAAACAAAACCACAAAACACTTGCAAAAAACGAGAAAATAATGATAAAAGAACGTCTCAAAATTTCATCAAACAACCACAAAGTGCTCAAATGCTGCTTGCTGACTTGTTCGCTCTTTAAAATTATTAAAATTATGAATTAAAAGCCAAGTCACCTGAGAGCCTCGTATCAAAACGCAAAAGTTTACCGCTGTCCCGCTGTCCTTGCTTTGCAGCAGGCACATTACATTTGGCGGGAAATAATGTGGAGATGCAAAACAGCATTGGGAAAAGTTGCGTCGTTGCGTCTCCGTAGCCGTAACGATTTGCATTGGGGCCAGTAGACCCGGGGGTGCATTGACCAGATTTTTGTTGGGGATGTGCCACTTAAGCTTCAAAAACAGACCCGTTCTTTATACCAATTTTTCGAAAATGTATACCCGACCTTAATACCAATTTTTCACAAAATGGCCTATTTATTTGTTCTTTATACCAACATCACAAAAATCGACACTGTTCTTTATACCAACATCGTGAAAATTGATGCCGTTCCTTATACCAAACTCGTGAAAACGATACCCTCCCCAGTACCCAAAACATACATAGTACACCCCCCGGGCTGTAGACGTAGTAACGTGAACATAAGCGTACGGGAAGAAAAAATTGAGGGGGGCTGCTTGATGAAAAGTCTATTGTTTACGAAATTTTTTGCCCGACTTTCGGCGGATTATTGCCCGAAATAAGAAGATTTTCTAAATTTCTCGAATGTTGGGGGGGCTGCCGCCCCCCAGCCCCCCGGCTCGTACGCTTATGAACGTGAAAGTAACTCTCCGGGCATTTCACCTTCATTCAAGTCATTTCGGTGGAGTATAACATGTTCGCTTAATTGCTTGGTGTCATTTTGGAAGAAGAATAATTTTGTTTTTTAGAGGCCTCCATGAGCGTACGGGAAGATAAAATCTGGAAGGGGGGCTGCCCGATAAAAAGTCCATTGTATACCGAATTTTTTGCCCGACTTAGGGTGGATTTTTGCCCGAAAAAGGCTGATTTTGGTAAATTTTTCGCCCTCCCAGCCCCCCTGGCTCCTACGCCGATGAGGATCTCTGCTTTAAACCTTTTTTCAACGATCTTGTAGATTCATTCTTCATTGTCATTTGGGTCAAATCTTTCTCATTCTCAGTTTCAGAACTATTGCAGTGAGCAGCGCCATCTCCCAGTGAGGAAAAACAAATGAAAAATTGCTTGCATCTGAAATATAAGCATAACTTATTTCCGTTTCTCAGAGCATACATGAATCAATTTTTAGTATTCTAAAGAAGGTGTAAACTGAGCGAATTTGACTGAACTTTCTGTGATCCTTTCAAGCTTTCAAAGCAGCTTCTAAGCAAAATAGCCCACAACTTTAGGACGGTTCGACCAATATTAGTGAAACAGATTCATCTGTAAAATGACAAAGTAAATTCATTCATATACACTCAGTTTTTATAAGAAACCGCTAATAAGAAACTCTGAAAACTCTAGTAGCCTCTTCCAGAAAATTAAGAAACTCAACTAGAAGCGAGCAGAGGTCAATCCGAGGTTGAAGAACTTTTTCAACTTTTGGTAATGAGTTGCAAATTGTTTCAATCAAATAAAAAACTCTACAAGAGACATTTACTACAAGAATTGCGCCCAAAGTTAAGAAATCCTGCTACAAAGTTCAAAACCTGATCGTACATGGGACAGTGCAAAATTTATTATATTACATGGCCGGAGGAGAAGAAAAATTCTTGCAAAAAATCTGCTTACCCCGTATAAAATTACTGCAAAAAAACCAACTGCCCCGTCACCTTTTCCTACTATAGTACGACAGATGAATTTGCTAATAACCATTACAAAATTCAGTTTTGTTCTTACAAGTCTATGTCAACAAAATATTAACTTTGAAGAAGACAATATGTGCCTGATGGACCATTCTTGCAGACAATTGACATGGACATTCTACATAATTTTATACACATCTCTTCAATCATTTCTCACCTTGCATGATTTGCAATTTTGTCTTCAAAATGAACAATTTTATGTTTCAAACTGCACCTTGAGCTCATAAAAAAGTTACTGCCCCGCACTTATTTGCCCAATAAAAAGTGTTGACCACGTTCTGCATAAGCTCAAAAAAGTAGTTGCCCTGTTGCGTTTTGCACCGGCCATGTTATAAAATAAATTTTGCATTGTCCCTACATTTCGGAAACGCCGAAACATGATTTTGGCTAATCATCCGGTACACGTATAGACTCAATACATGTCGTAGTTTCGCTCTTTGACTGAACTGATAACGCTACAACTACGACTCATTTCCCTGCTCTTCCAGAAACGGATTTAGCCTCTTACTGATTCAGCATGGCGCAATCACCCGCTATTTTTTTCTCAAAACCACCGAGCCTAAAACGCTACAAAAAGCAGTTTTCCTGAACTGCTGCACCATAAAATCAGTTATCAGTACTTAGATGAATGTTTCTTCTAGCCATGATTGGAAAAAATTTCTTCCTCTAAGCCATTTTCTGTTCATTTGGAGATGTAAAAGATCTCGTAAATACGCTCGCATCCCCGGGGGGGGTACATAACATGTTGATGGTACGGGTATGTGCCGCCCATATAAGTGGGTTTTTGGGTCCAAAATTCTCTAAACAAGGGTCATNTTTTCCACCAAAATTCATCATAGAAGTGGGTGGCTTTCTGAAAACCGGGCGGCAGACCCCCGTCCATCCACAAGTCATGTACCCCCCCGGGCTCGCATCTTTCGAGATTTTTGTTTGCTTCAGCCCTTTCAGCAGATCAATCGAACGTCGCATTCGACGGTCTTTGTTGGCTTTTGGCGGGAATTCAAATTCAAACAAGGACTAGCCAATGAGAGTGCGGTTACTCAAATCCTGCATTCTGATTGGGAGTTGGGACGTGAGAAATCATATGCCGATTGAAATTTTTGACCACTTTTACAGCTCTAGGGATCTAGGGAAATAAGGCCCTCACTGCAGCGACAACAACAACAGCAATTCAATGATATGAGCGTAAGTTGAGGGCCTTAGACAGTGAGGCTAGTACACGTACGTACTTATAAAGATTAAGAAACTAGTCAAGGAGATCGTTAGCATACACGTATTTTGTTTATAAGAAACTAAGAATTTGAGCCAGTATTACTTACGAGTTTCTTACGACTTCCATAACAATCATCATGACACCCCCCAGTAACGACCCCGCTGAAACTCTTCCCCGCCAAGGTGAAATGATGACCCGCCAAGAAAATTTGTTTCTCCGCCGAAATTTCGCTCTTCCCCGCCGTGATTTTTGTGATCCCAACCTAGAATTTATAATTGGGGAATTGTCCCCGCTGTCTTTTTAATGCCCGGCGGGGTCGTTACTGGGGGGGTGTATCATGTTTACTTCCCGTTTCCTCGTGAACATTTCAAAACGCAGTTTTTGAAGCCTTTCCAATGTTTAGACATTACTCAAGTACCTTTCAAGTTATATGATACAGGAAACAAGTGAAAATAAAGTAAAAATATGCTGAGGATTTCTTTGACTAAAATAAATAGTTTCTTAACTAATTTTTTCCCATACTGGAGTGGAGTTTCTTAACTTTTTGGCGATCTGATAAGCATTTCTTTTGAGTTTCTTATAAGCAGTTTCTTATAAAAAAATACGTGTATTTGTACTTTAATTTCACTTGTGTCCTGTATCACTCGGAAGGAACTTGAGAAATGTTTAAACATTGGAAAGGCTTCAAAAAACTTCGTTTTGAAATGTTCACAAGGGCACAGCAGGAAGTAAACATGAAGGTTGTTATGAAACTCGTAAGAAACTCGTAAGAACCTCAACGTTAGCAAAGAGTGCTCAACATCTGATAATTTTAAGAAACTTTCAGTACTGGCTGAAATTCTTAGTTTCTTGTAAAAAAATACGTCTTCATCTGAACTCAGAAATCTGCACTGGTGTCGAATCCTTGCAAAACTTCAAAATTAATCGTCTAAAATGTTATTGTTCTATTCTTTCAAATGAATTGCTCGAAGGGAACTTTAGGTAATTGGCCATAATTCCAGAGAAAGCATTTTTAATATCTTCATTATTTTTGGAATTACAGCGCTTTTAATATTTCTGCTAGTTTTGCAGTTGTGACGTCATCAAATTGCTAAATCGTAAACCATAAAAGCTACAGACGTTTTCTTGCTACCGTCTTGTAGACCTTCAAAAACTGAGTATTTCTTGTGTTGAATTCCTCAATTAGTTTAGAATTTATGGTGCTTTTAAGGTTTGTCAAAGCTTCAGATACTTCCTCTCTTGCATTCTTTCATAAAACGTAAAAAAGCTCATAAAACGTCAAATACTCAGTTTTTGAAGGTCTACAAGATGGTAGCAAGCAAACGTCTGCAGCTTTTATGGTTTACAATTTAACAATTTGATGACGTCACAACTTAAAATAGCAGAAATACGAAAAATGCTGTAATTCCAAAAACAATGATGCTATCAAAACTGCTCTCTTTGGAATTATGGCAAATTGCCTAAAGTTCCCTTCGAGCAATTCATTTGGAAGAATGGGGCAATAACATTTTACACGATTAATTTTGAAGTTTTGCAAAGATTCGACGCCTATGTTCACTTCCATAAGCACAAGAGTCACAAGAAGTAAGCTCTAGTTGCGAATTTCTGGAAAATGATCATTAGAAAACATGTGTGTCAATTGCTTAAAAACATAACATCAAATATAACATCAAACATAAAAAAGCAGCGTAATATAAATGAGTATTAACTGCAAAAAAAAGCAGCTTAATTATACTTTATCAGTGAAGTCAAGAAGTGTCCCTACTGCTTGAATACCGTACATACTGCAAAATCATGCAGCCAACCAATCAAGACATTAGCTTACTGCCTTCTATGAGAATTCGGGCCCTGTATGAGTATTAATTGCAAAAAAAAGCAGCTTAATTATACTTTATCAGTGAAGTCAAGAAGTGTCCCTACTGCTTGAATACCGTACATACTGCAAAATCATGCAGCCAACCAATCAAGACATTAGCTTACTGCCTTCTATGAGAATCCGGGCCCTGTATGAGTATTAATTGCAAAAAAAAAGCAGCTTAATTATACTTTATCAGTGAAGTCAAGAAGTGTCACTACTGCTTGAATACCGTACATACTGCAAAATCATGCAGCCAACCAATCAAGACATTAGCTTACTGCCTTCTATGAGAATTCGGGCCCTGTATGAGTATTAATTGCAAAAAAAAAGCAGCTTAATTATACTTTATCAGTGAAGTCAAGAAGTGTCCCTACTGCTTGAATACCGTACATACTGCAAAATCATGCAGCCAACCAATTAAGACATTAGCTTATGGCCTTCTATGAGAATCCGGGCCCTGTATAAATAAAATGAAACTCTGGGAATTGAGTTTTTGTGCTGAGTCTGAGATTCGATGAACTGGGACTGGGGATACAAAAATGGTAGGAACAATTGACTAGGAATGGGATCTGATTACTGACTGTATATTTACAATAAAGTGACTGGAATTTGCCGCAAACAATGACTGGGAAAATGGGGTTGAAAAGCAACCTTTCTTCGATCACTCGTTTCTTTCTAGGGAAGACGTTTCTCGTACCAAAAAATTGTAGATAATTCCTGATCTGAGAGTAGAATGGCGTCATTAAATTGAAACCTATCTCTCACAGTTTAGTACAAGTTTCATCTTTAAGAAGGAGTTCAACTAAAAATGCAAGGTTCTTACTCTATATAATGTAGTACCACTTCTCATACCCTGAGTTGAGTACCAGCATCTCCCAAAAAGAGAGAAGGGTTAGTTTCGTCCAGGGTTCATGGTCTGCTCCCCACCCAGGGTAGACATTTTAACAAGTGGGCTTGCTTCTTTACTCATCCAATAAGGAAAAAATTTATATCTAATGTCATTCCTTCTAAAATAATCAAAACTCTAAACGATCAAACCACATCGCAACTAATTACAATTTCTGTTTTAAGAACTAAAAGAGATTGACTTACTACATGAGATGTACGTTTTCCCTCTTTTTGTCTATGCGTAATCACTTCAACAAACGACTTACGGCAAAGTAAACACGAAACATGGTCAGTTTAGGCAACTTGCCAACCTTTTCGGTGCCATAATTTGCAGCGACTATACCACAAAAAAGAGCAGAAATACACCACTCAAGTAGCAAAAGCAACATTTGCGACGAATGTATTAAACCTGAATAATTCGTTGATAAAATTATTCTTGAATTTTGATATTCAAATTTAACGCTTTTATAGTCACCTTTCAAGACTTTTATCCTGTTCCTAAGCTGTTCTGCAAAAACTTCCAACTTTTAGTATTATCTTGGAATATCATATTTTCATTGACTTTTGAAAATATCAACAAGGTGACAAATAAACCTTTGTGCGGATACAAGGTATCCTTATTGGCCTCCATTCCATTTGATTTGTCTAGTAAATAATCACCCGTTACCGTGTGAAAGTGCCAGCGTGCAGACTTCTTGTGAAGATTTTCATCTCATTGTGTTGTTAATATTTACCGGTCACCGTGTAAACGGGCCCTGGCCTTAATGAAAATAAAGCTCGACCCAAATACCCGTAGTTGATTTCCTTATGCTGTCTTTTGACTTGATGAAAGCAAATAGCTTTCATCAACGGTTTTCGTGCCTTACAAAAAACTGGTACCAATTCCAAGCGTTAGCAATAAGACTACAACGATCTATCTTACTATTTACTTGCACCGTTGGTTAGTTATCCAACCGGTGTATATGTAGAGGATTTCTTGTGTGGTCTGTTTTTCCCTCTCAATGCTATATCCACTGCAACAAGACTACCACCATCTATCTTGTTTAGCAGGGGCGTCGCCAGCCTTAAAAAGTGGGGTGGACTTAGTAAGGAATTATGTCCTGAAAGGTATACCTGAACTTTTTTACACCGTTTTTGCACCCTTATCGCCCCCAGTCCACCACCTGGCGACGTCCTTGTTGTTTAGTTATCCAACATTTACTCACTAAGGTGTATATGTAGATGATTTCTTGTGTGGTCTGTTCTCCCCTCTCAATGCTGTATCCACTGCAATAAGTCTAAAACCATCTATTTTGCTATCCCCTTGCAGCATTGTTTAGTTGTCTAACCATTACACACTATGGTGTATATGTAGATAATTTCTTGTGTGGTCTGTTCTCCCCTCTCAATGCTGTATCCACTGCAATAACGCATTGCCGTCTCCAAATCGTCTCCTCCAGGCCATTATCACAAGGGTAGTACTGGAACACCTTCTCTCTAACAAAGTCAAGTCTAACTGGATCCAATGGGGCTTTCGGGCCACTCTTAAGCCCTGTCCTTCTTCCAAAGCAGTTCTTTCCTTTTCTCTCCTCAAATGAGAACAGATTGAACACAAGCTGTTTGGCAAAGTTGCCTCGATTCAAGCTTTTGGAGTGGAGATCTTGAACAACGGCCTCGGGTAGAACAATTTCCCCAAAAGTATTGTCCGAATGCTCGAGTGTGGGCGACTCTGCTGATACAGCCATTGATATCAGAGCTGCAGCTGTTACATTGGGTGTCCCGTCAAAATCTGCACCTTGATCTGGTATAACTAATGGCGTATTCAGCGGGGCTTGGTATGCTTGGGTGATGCTTTTCTCACTGCGAGAAATTGTCCTTTCAATTGGTGTAGATTGGTTAGAAATGGGCGATGTCATGGAGTTGGATTCGATTGGTGGCCAATGAGAGTACTGCACCTCTTCATTTAGTCGTTTACTCTTATGGTTCGACTTTGACACAGGCTGGCGGATTGGTCCATTTTGGTGACTTGGAACCGATGTGTGGTTTGGAACACTGTGCCGATGTGACACTGTTTGTTGAGTTATAGCACTGCTGATGGGCAATTGCAGCAATCCAGTGCCAAGCTCAGAGTAAGGGACATTGAAATGTCTGATGATAGCATCTACCTTTGAAGTGACAGTGCGAAGGTACATGAGAATTTCAGATCTCTCCGCACGGCCTTGCATATCTGCTTCATTGGAATTAGACAATAGGTTAATTGTCTTAACGTTATCAGGTAGGTTTATATTGAGATCTTCTGTCGTGTTGTTGTTGTTATTTTCTCGACCACTGTTTCGTGGAGCATAGTGTGAAACTGTCTGTCTGTTCTTTTTCTGGTTATACCCAGTTTGTCTGATCTGTTTTCCCATCATCGATGTCTGACGTGTGTTCAGCAACTGTCTTGAAGCCCTTTTTGGTTTGACCTCTTTAGCATGTGAAGACGTAATGGCATTCATCATTTGAATTCCCGGTCTTATATTAGCCATAGTTGGATGATCGGACAGAGCTCCAGTGAGCAATGCTTCATCTTGACTACTCCTGTCTACAGTACTTGACTGCCCATTACCTTTCTGGCCAAATGTTTCAAATACGCTGTTTTGTAGAGCAGGGACATTAACTGTCACAAGGTCACCAGGAACCTCGTACGTTGTTGGATTTTGTTGTGGAATGTTTTTGCCTTCTGCTTGTTGGTGCTGATTTTCCGATTGTGCTTCAGAACCGTCTGTAGAAACAAAGCTGAAGTTTTGAAACGAATCAAAGTTAAAAATTTATGAACGATGGCATACACCCACCATTCTTCTTAGACCATCGATGGCTCAACGGCCTTCTTTTCATTTCATTTTCATCAAAATTCAACCTCGTAATTGCTACAGTGATTATCTACAGTAGCTGTAAAAACTAACACATTCAGTGACCTATGCAATGTACTATGTTCCTTGGAAAAATATTCTAATCCGTCTGCCAGTTGTTGTGACATGAATAATCTCCTGCTAGCAATCACATGAGGGTTTTAGTACTCCGATATTTTGATGAGAATTCAAATGACACCGAAAGAAGAGGAGGCAGTCACCACTTGCTTTTTAAAAACGGCAATGAAAGTTTCAATGGAGCCTGTTTCATTTTTTGAGGCAAATGTTTGTTTCTCATGAAAGTTTGAGCAAAGGAATGATGATGATATGCTAGATTGTTATCAGGAAGTTCATCGAATTTGGAACTTCTGTTCTTTGGTCCTAGATGGCCTGTTCTAATAGAAGGGCGTTTCCAGCAGGCTAAAGGGCGTGGCCCCAAAACATTTTCGGACCCCAATTTTTGCTCACTTCGCTTGCATTTGGCCCCCTCCCTTAAAACAGCACCCTGGATACTCCACTGAAAATAGGTCCCAGCAACTAAATGTGTAACTGATACTTTGCGCCTGCAAGTGGCACTTGCACACTCACACACAAGAGGCCTGGAAAATAGTATAAATTATATGAAGTTAGATTTTGCAGAGAGCCACTGGCTCAGGTGTTGTGCATCATAGATTGCACTATGGTCAGATTCTGGCCATATACTGTACATTCTTATTAAAATTTGATAGAAACAAAATCGAGCAAAGTCTACATGAGAGCCCACAGTTTCAAAAAGAACATATGCTTCTGATATCACATTCCTAATCAGAAGACATCACGGTTTCACCAGATACCAATTTTTTTTGTAATATTGATAACCAAAAACTTCAAATAAGTCCCGAGGGACTAACCCCCCCCCTAAAGTAAACAAAATTTCAGAAATCTTGAGAGATTCAAGTTCCGCTTGCTAAACTCTTTTAAGTGATACCTGGCTTGCAGTATTTCGCAATATCATGATAGTTCCGTGACCAAAAACAATTGTACTCGTACAGATATTTTTTGGTGTTGTACTGTAGTGGAATTCGCCCCAGGTTGAGATTTCTCATGGCACTTTCACCCATTTCAAAAGGTGTTTATTCATGGTCAAGTTGAAACTCAACCCAGGCCAAAACTTCCATCAGGGATGAGTTCCTCATGTAATGGCCCTCTTAGAGAGATTCTTCTTATCAATCAGTCTCACAATACAATCACGTGAAGTACTCCCAGTTATTTTTCATTAAATTTAATCCTAGTTTTTACCAGGGTTTGATATATACAAGTTTTTAATAAAAATTTTTAATTGGCACTGTTATTCAAAACAGTGTGTGTACCGGTGAACAAGGATGTGTCCAAATGCTAGGTACAGTATGTACTAAACTGATAGTTGCTTTCTAAAAATTGAGTGATGGTTTTGACTTTTAATTTTCAAATTTTGTAGGGTAAACCGGAGTAATTTGGGACAAAAAATGAAGTTTTTTTTTAATATCTGAAAAGTACCGGGTGTCCCAGAAAAAAGCACTCCCGTTTAAGAAATCACCGAAACTCAGGTTATCAAACCTATCGTAAAATTTTCTTTTTGATCTTTTTTGTCAGTGATCCAAATGTATTTAAAGATGATAAAATGCTTATTTTTGTTACTTTAAGGGTATAAAACGACACGTTGAAAACCCTTATTCTGAGCTATCCTCTCTATAAGTAACATTGTAAATCTCGCCTAAAAACCGTTATTTTGAGATTTTTCATTATCTTTCAAGTCTACAATTATGATACTTTACGTTTTTTTCCTGACATTCATGACTAAACTAGAAGCTTAATATACAAAAAGAAATTAATCTGATGATCATCGGTGCTTTTTGCAGTTATGCTTGAAAAGCAGGCAGCCCTAAAAAGAGCTGAATTTGCTAACTATAAAACCAATGAGAAGATCAGCCATACACGGGAAAATAATTTGGTCTTTGACCTTTTCTAAAAAAAAAATGTAAAAATTGGCCTTGTAATTTTTCAAACAGGAGTACTTTTTATTGGGACACCCGGTATATCAAACCCATTTTTATTTTTTTCTTAGCAAACAATTTGGCAAACTTTTTTACCATCTGACAGTTTTAAAAGCTCATCTTAATGCGTTCATCATTTGGACAAGAAATCTCAGGGGCTCTCCAAATATCCATTTCGTCATGGATAGCGGAATTCGCCTGCTAGCATCTCATACCCTCTCCTCCCTCCCCTTAACGGACATGTATTTTGTGTTTACCTACCTCACTAAGAGTTTTATCGAGATTGATTAAACACATATCTGTGAGCATGCAAGACTTCTTTTTAGGTCTTTTCTCCCTCTGTTGACATTATCCATGTTGAAAGTTTACAAAATTGTTATGTTTCATTCCATCACGCTTAATGGATTCGTGAATCTCCTCTAGGCGGAAAAAGTTGAACTATTAAACTTTTCCACGCTCACAAACGTGCAGACATTTGACATAAAGTCACTGTGTGGGGAAAGTCAAGAGCTACAAAGAAGGATCTGTTTCTACTTTTCGCTGTTAATCGCTCTCTCAAAGAACCAACTAGAGCACTCTGAAGACCTCTTACAAGGAAATTGAGGTGGAAAAATTCGAATCGTGCGAGTTTTTCCGCCATGTGGAAATGATGACCCTTTGCATTTGCAAAAATTTGATGTGAAACAGGCTGAATCGCTTCAATTTTTCTGCCTAATGGAGATTCATCTTTACGCGCGCGCACCTTGCGAAGTTAGCAGATGTCCCAAATTACCCAGCTGCAAGAAAACTTTTCTCCTGAAAGTTAAATCAATCTATAAATCTTGCTTTGTATAGGTTATGTGAGAATTTTCATTGCCTGGAATAATTTTGACCATCAATCATTTTTCGATTAATTTCATTTCACATTATTTGCTTATCCCCTGTACCTCATTTCACATTATTTGCTTATCCCCTGTGTACCTTACATCTCCAGATCTCTTGTCTGTCTGGCCTAAAATGTTCGCACTCTAACTCACTCACCTTCTTGAGGCAAAGTGGCAAGGGTAGTTTCACTTTTGCTTTCAGTGGCAGCAACTTCATTTTCTCGGGATGCTTCGTCTCTAATGCTTCTTATCTGAACAATTCCCTGATCATTGAATTCCGAGTCTTGGCCAGCTGCCTCTTCCCCAACTGCCATTGGAATTTCATCGTGTTGTTGTTGATTAGGCCCTCTATCTTTCCCTCCAACTTGGTGGTTGTTTCGCGTATGCTGCACGAAGGCCGAAATGTCATTGAAGGCTAAACTGCATTTGCTACACCAAAATAACTTTCCAGCTCCTTTATGGACTACACTTAGATGTCTTTGAAGGCGAAGAAATGAAGGAAATCTTCGCTGACAACTATTGCATTTCAAACTCACGTTGGATTTCCTGATAGCGTGCCGTGTTGTTCGTGTTGTTCTTGCCTGCACTTCCCCTTCAGAACACGGCTGCGTTGGGTGCTCCGTCTTCATCGTACACGAACTGCTGTGGAATCTCTTCAAAACAACGATGATTCTTCTCTTAAGGCTTCGAGAGACCTCTTCTTCTAAAATTCTGATTAATAAAGCTGGGTAATTCGTAGCTGGAGATAGGACATGAAGAAAACTAAAGCGACATTTCCAACTCGCGCTTCACAATCTTTCAACGGCCTTCAACGTGTTCGTGTTCGGACAAGACTGCACTTCAGCTGAGCTGATCGCACGTTTTGTGTCATAGCGTAGGATGAGGGGGGAGGCTATGTGTTGCAAAACGGTATTTTTGGGTAAGCTGGGTAAGAAAGTGTTAATTTGGGTTAATTAGGTCAACTAGTTGAGATCACTTGGGCTAAACAAGAACTATTTAGGAAATGTTAGTTTTTAGGACTGGTAAAATCGTTTTTCAACAGAGCCAGATTTTTTAAAATAAGGAAGGAGAAACTCCAAAATTGTCCCAATCTTTCAAAATAGTATGCGGAGACATTTTCCCTTGAAAACCAGAGCAAATGTTCAGAAAATAGGAAAGATTTTCCTCTAAAGTCTTTCATGTTGTCACAGAAATGGTCAGCCCATGACAAATAATGTTTGATCAACGCATCATCGTATATGCTGGAGAAATATGACATAGTGCTAGTGGAATCATACTCCTGTCTGATTGATATGATGGCGCTCTGCTTGTCTCTGTTCAATGCACCGTGACAAATTAGGTCTTTTTGTCAGAAGTCTGGAACCAAACCAAAGTTCCTCTTTCTAATCGAGGAGGGGCATCTCACTCTATAGAAACCTCGTACACTTTTTGGCACTTTTGGCAGAAATCCTCTTGTTATATCATTAGAAATCATTGAAATTCGTTAGAAATCCTTTTGCTCTGGTAGAAATCCAAGAAATCTCGTCGGCTTTTTTGGGAGTGATACATCCCTTGCTTTTAACTAAAATTGAGCAAGAATTGAATTAATTTAGAANTTGATATGATGGCGCTCTGCTTGTCTCTGTTCAATGCACCGTGACAAATTAGGTCTTTTTGTCAGAAGTCTGGAACCAAACCAAAGTTCCTCTTTCTAATCGAGGAGGGGCATCTCACTCTATAGAAACCTCGTACACTTTTTGGCACTTTTGGCAGAAATCCTCTTGTTATATCATTAGAAATCATTGAAATTCGTTAGAAATCCTTTTGCTCTGGTAGAAATCCAAGAAATCTCGTCGGCTTTTTTGGGAGTGATACATCCCTTGCTTTTAACTAAAATTGAGCAAGAATTGAATTAATTTAGAAAAGCATCTGCAATGTGAGAACTACCTCCACTGTATTACTCACATCAATCAGATGAAAATAAAGGAAGAAACATCAAATCTTGATTGACTAACAAATTGACACGTGGCCGTGAAATGGACCAATCACGCTGCGTAAAAACAACAACAAACTCAGATTTTGGCCCACTGTGCCTGTGTTTACCACCCTTCAAAATACAATTTTCTGCGGCAAGGAAATTTAGATTTTCATAATAGTTTTCAGCAGACATGTTTGGCATTGTCTAGAGCACACGAATCTACGAATGAAAATCTAGGAATTTTGCCAGGAAAGCCTTCAAGCGTGCATGAATTTTTATTGAACTTCTTTCTCGGCAGTTGAATTGCCAGCTGCATCATATGGTACCTATCGTTGCTTTCTATCCACATCTTTCCTGCGAAAATTGCGTGCAACTTTCGACGTAGTTTTTTTCCATTAGGCTATTGATCGTCCATCGCGTGTAGCCCAATTCTGATCGCGTGCAGCGTTATCTTGTCCAGCCTCATGGTTTGGCATGGAAACAAATCATATTCGTTCTCCAAAAAATGTCACGGGAAAAACTGCAATTCAAGTTTTGCGCAAAACCATTTTCCAGAGATGCTAAACAAACTGTAGGTTATCTTTTCCTCGTGATAGCAAATAGAATCACAATTTGCTCATGCCTTTCGTGTAAAAGTTTGATAATGATGATAATGATAATAATGACAATAATGATAATAATGATAGATGATCAATCATGATAATCACTTCGTGTAATAATGATAATCATTGATGAAAACTATAGTGACTATGTGAAAATTCAGAGGCTCGAAGACACAAAAACGTTTGCTAAAGAGCTGGTCAAAGCCCGGGGGTATCTTAAATTTCCATGGTATGGCGTTGTGCGATTCAGAGCATAAAAATACCACCCATAAATCCGGCAAAATTTCTGAAAAGTGTATTAATAAATCCGGGCAAAAACCTAAAAAGTATACCCATAAATCCGGAAAAAAGTGAAAAAGGTATACCCATAAATGTAGTTTTACAAAACATCATACCCATAAATCCGGAAATCATTAAAAACTTTTGAAAACTATACGCATAAATCCGGATTTTATCGCAAAAAGAGGTATCCTAAAAAATGGCACAACCCCGTACCATTGAGTACTGNATTCATTTACCGGATCGGGATAGTATACAGTCCTCTGAACTGAAGAATTGAGAAAGGGAATTTTAGGCCAGTTTGGTTGTTTGTAGATTTAGTTCTTCTATTTCGCTGATTATCGCTGTTTGACATTTATTCGGATTTAGTTTAGACAAAGACACTCACGACGTAGTCTAGTTTAGTGGTTTGAATGTTTTGTTTGGTTCTAACTTCGTGTCGAATTTTTTTGTGTGTGTTTTCTGCCTGTTCAGATTTGTTCCGCGGGGGTACTCAGAGTTTTTCGGTCTTATGTCTGGGGTGGGCCCAGAATCCCGGACATAAAGTGGTCCACCGAACCGGATACACAGCGGCTTGAAGTTTAGAAAGAGACGATTTTTATCGACTATTTGAACTGGGTATTTCGAGATGAGTACGCCGCCGCCGGGAGAGAGAGAGGGAGTAGGGTTGTCTCAGGCCACAGGTACGGAGGGAACGCCTAATCCAAATGAAAGAGAAAGGCGAGAACTGAAAAGAAACTTTCTTATTCGTGTAGCAAAAAGAGATTTACTGCTATCAAAATTAGCTTCGGTAGACAGGGCCTTAGAAAGTGGAGAAAAGCTACAGTTACAACAATTAAATTTGACTTTGTATGAAGGGTTAAACGATTTACAGAAGATAGACCAAAGAGTTTTGGAGCTTAGCATACAGCTCGACGAGAATGCAAATATAGCCAATGAAATGTCAGAGGCCAGTCATATTAGGGCAGACATCCAGACAGGGCTTTTGAAGATAGAAGCTGCATTGAATCCGCATGCAGCTAGCAGTCAACCATCGCACACCCAAAATAAGGGAAACATACCCTCAAAACTGCCTAAACTCCAGTTGCAAAGGTTTTCAGGGGATCCTAAAGATTGGCAAAGATTTTGGGACATTTTTGAAAGGAATATCCACAAAAACGATAACCTAGAGCCCATTGATAAATTTGATTATCTCACCGGTCTTCTCCATGGTCAGGCAGCGAAGGCAATAGAGGGTCTAGAGATTAATGCGAGAAATTATGCGGAAGCTGTGGATAAATTAAAATCAAGATTTGGAAGGAAGTCATTGATAACCCAAAATCATATTCGAAATTTGTCAGATATTCAACCAGTTTTTAGTGAGAAAGATGTACAGAGGTTGAGAAAATTTCACGATGAGATCGAAGTTAATCATAGAGCTTTGAGATCCTTGGGTGTGGATCAAGCAACATACTCATGCGTCATCGTGCCAGCGTTGCTTAAGAAATTGCCAGAGCAGATAAAATTATTAATCACAAGAGGAAAAGATAATTACGAAGATTGGGACATGGACATGTTCCTGAAAATGTTATTACAAGAATTAGAGTTGAGAGAAGTGCACGGGGCAACCAGTGAAAAAAGCAAGGATTTTAAGCCCAGAAATGTAAGACAGGAGCCCACAACCGGAAGTGCATTGGTGACGAGAGACAAATTAGATTGTGCATTCTGTAGAGGGGATCACCTGCATGAGAACTGTACTAAGGTAGTAGATAAAGAGAGAAGAAAAGAGCTTATTAAACGGTATGGCAGATGCTTCAAATGCATAAAAAAAGGGCACAAAGCTCAGGATTGCAGAGTCAAGATAAAGTGTGCACATTGTAACGGGGGACATCACACCTCTATTTGTAGAGATGGAAAAGGAGGCCACCAAAAAGCAGAAGAAAGGGTTGTAGCTCCAAGTTTACATGTTGGGTCACAGGGGAAAGTAGCACTGCAAACCCTACAAGCAGATGCATGGATAGATGGACAGGGTCCAAAGGTCAGATGTCGGGTGATGCTTGACTCTGGAAGTCAATGCACCTTTGTCACTACAGAGATTGCACAGTTAATGAAAGCGAAGCCAAAGGAAAGAAAATGGTTGAAATTAGATACTTTCGGGCAAAGTAACAGATCGCAGAAATGCAATGTTTATACTATCAATTTGGCACATGTAGACGGGGGGAGAGAAGTTCAGATGGATGTATTCGAGGTGCCTTCCATTACAAGTCTAGCTAATGTACATCCTGAGGTTATCAAAGAGAAGTATGATCATTTGAAAGAATTGCAATTTTCAGATATTTCAGTCAAAGAAGAATTGGTTGTACACCTGCTTGTGGGTGCAGATAATCTGTGGCGACTACAAAAGGAAAACACAAGAAGGGGGGAAAAAGCTGAGCCAGTTGCTGTAGAGACAGTTTTAGGCTGGACACTGTCGGGGCCTGTTACGGAGAGTGAGAGTACAGTGGTGCAGTCCAGTGTCAATCTGATACTTGGAAGCCCTCAAGATGCAATGGATCAGAAATTAAACCAATTATGGGACTTTGAGAGTATAGGGATAACAGAAGGAAAGGATGTACATGAGGAATTTCAAGAGCAAATAGAATTCAAGGGAGGTCGATACTCAGTGAAACTACCATGGAAGGAGGAGAAAGCATTGTTACCAACAAATTACAACCTGAGTTTAGCGAGACTGAAAGGGCAAATCAAAAAGCTTCAAAGAGATGAAAAGACGGCGAAAGAGTATGAAAAAGTCATCAAAGAGCAGCTGGAAGAAGGAATCATAGAGAAAGTTGCAGATGAGAACGAATTAAAAGAAGGAACACACTATCTTCCGCACCATCCCGTCATTAGAGAGCAAGCTGAATCGACAAAACTCAGGGTAGTGTTTGATGCCAGTGCAAAAGTTAACAAGAGCAAATTATCGCTGAACGACTGCCTTCACACAGGACCGGCACTAGCACCAATGCTGTACGACGTGTTGTTACGAATGAGAGAGCACAAAATTGTGTTGATTGGAGATATAAGGAAAGCATTCCTTCAAATTGAAATTGATGTGGAGGACAGAAACTCACTACGTTTCTTATGGGTGAAAGATATCTTAGCACAACAACCAGAGATTGAAGTCTACCAATTCTGCAGGGTCATTTTTGGAGCTGGACCGAGTCCGTTTCTGCTAAACGCGACATTGAGATATCACTTGCAAAAGTATGAAGAGGAAGACCCAGAATTTGTGAAGAAGGTGAAAGATTCATTGTACATTGATGATCTTGTTTCCGGTACAGCAACCGTGGAAGAAGCCTTTGACTTATTCAAGAGAGCAAAGGATAGATTGAAAGCCGGAGGGTTCCTCATGCATAAGTGGAAGTCAAATGATGACAAATTGCTGGAAGCGATCAAAGTAGAAACGAAAGAAGTGAAAGAGGGCAAAGAACAAGAGATGACATACGCCAAGGAATCTTTGGGGACACACGTCAATGAAGAAGAAGACAAGGTCCTTGGAGTGAAATGGAATAAAATGGATGACAAATTAATCTTTGATTTCAAGGAAACGGTAGAAAGAGCAGAAAGTTTAGAGCCTACCAAAAGGAATATATTGAGCATAATCGCAAGTGTGTTCGATCCATTGGGACTTGTGAGCCCAATACTTGTATCAGCCAAAATCTTACTGCAAGAACTTTGTAAAAGTAAGATTGGATGGGATGAAACTCCAGAGGAAGGAATAATTCAGAGCTGGAAAAAGTGGCTGATTGATTTGAAAACCACGAGAGAAATTCTGTTTCCAAGATGTGTATATCCGAGATTGAAAGAAGAGGTTCAGGAGATTTCAATACATGGATTTGCAGATGCGAGTAGCAAAGCTTATTGTGCAGCTGTTTATCTGCTGTGCAAACAAGAATCAGTCACAAGAGCACAGTTACTTACATCCAAGACGAGAGTAGCACCACTTAAGGAGCAATCCATTCCACGTTTGGAACTGACATCAGCCAGGATTCTTGCAAGACTAGTGGAAACTGTCAAGAAGGCTTTAGAGAATCAAGTTCAAATTCAGAAGACTACACTGTGGTTGGACAGTACCACAGCCTTGTTGTGGATAAAGAATGTCGGTGAATGGAAGCCTTTCGTGCAAAATAGAGTGAGAGAAATTTTACGACTGACAGCAAGAAACGACTGGAGGTATTGTCCTACAGACTGTAATCCAGCTGACATCGGATCAAGGGGGATGAAAGCATCAAAGCTGAAGAGCAATCAATTGTGGAGAGAAGGGCCTGATTGGTTATCTACAAATGAATGGCCAAATGAAATGCCAAATGCAACTATGGAAGAGACAGAGCAAGAGAGAATAAAGGTTGTCCAAGCAAACGTAGTCACAAGAGAGGAAGAGAAACAAGTCGACATATCATCCGTGGTAGATGTAAAGCGTTACAGCAAAGAGATAAAGTTATACAGAGTGACAGCATGTGTTCTAAGATTCATGGACAACTTGAAGGCATCATTATCCAAGGCAAATAGAGTAGATGGAGAATTGACCACAGAAGAGATTAGAAGAGCAAAAGGGCTGTGGATAATGACTGTACAAAGAGAGTTTGACAGTGATCCGAAATTTGCAAGCACCAAGCAACACTTAGGAGTACAAAGTGTGGAAGGAATCATGAGATGTCATGGAAGACTCACAAATGCAGAGATTCCTGAAGATGCAAGGGTACCCATACTACTTCCGCGAGAGCACCATTTAACAAGGTTGATCATTCAAGCAAGTCACGAGAGAGTGTTTCATGGTGGAGTGCGACCAACACTAGCGGAAGTGAGAAGCCTTTATTGGATATGCAAAGGTAGAAGCAAAGTGAAACAAGTTATTCGAGGCTGCGAAAGATGCAAGAGAGAGAAAGCTAAACGTTACGCAGGAGCACCTACGGCGAGTTTACCAGAGTTTCGAGTTAGACCTGCAAGACCATTTTCGCAGACAGGATTAGACTTTGCGGGACCTTTGTATGTCAAAACAAATGAAGGAATGAAGAAGTCCTATGTTGTGTTATTCACTTGCGCGGTGACAAGAGCGGTACATCTTGAGTTGGTTCAAGACCAATCAGTTCCAACATTCATCCAGGCACTGCGAAAGTTCTCAGCAAGACGAGGGATGCCAGAGAGAATCCAAAGTGACAATGCTCAAACGTTTAAAGCTACGGCCAGATGGCTCAAGAGATTACAAAAAACCAAAGAAGTCCGACGATTCCTGCAGGAGAGAAATTGTGTATGGAAGTTCAACCTACCCCTTTCTCCCTGGTGGGGAGGCTTTTGGGAGAGGCTTGTTGGGTCTGTTAAGAGTTGTTTGAGAAGGGTGTTGGGGCAAGCAAAGCTAAGGTTCAGTGAATTGGAGACATTGTTGTTTGAAGTGGAGTGTGCGATCAACAATCGACCAATAACCTACGAATATGAAGAGATAGGTCATGAAATGTTAACGCCAGCACATTTACTGTATGGTTACAGGCTATGCAGCATGCCAGATGATATACAACCCAGTGAAGCAAAGGATGACGTCACACGGAGAGCCAAGTACATGACCACACTTAGGAAGCAATTGTGGGACAGATGGTCCAAGGAGTATTTGCTGAGTTTAAGAGAACACCATCGAATACATGCAGGGTCAAGAAAAGAAGTCTCAGAAGGAGATGTTGTTATCGTAAACGAGACAGGGAAACCAAGGAGTCAGTGGAGATTGGGGAAGATAGTGAAATTACTGACAGGGAAGGATGGACATACACGAGGCGTAGAGCTGGAAGTTGCAGACAAGAAAGGTGAAAGAAAGAGATTGCAACGTCCACTGCAATTGCTGTATTCGCTGGAGATAAAGGAACAGAGAGCAGATCCGGAAACAGACCACGAGGGACAAGTAGGAACAACAGAGGCAAAGCGAGAGCGACCGAGAAGAGCAGCAGCGATGGATGCTGATTGGCGCCGACGTCAACTTATGGACGATCAGGCAAGCTGATCGGGGGGAGTGTGTCACGACGCCATTCAGACGCTATGCGGAAGTATACGTTTTCAGACAATAGACGCATTCGTATGTAAATAAGGACATTAGACCGTGAAGCTTTAATTTGTTTACGTTCTGTTATCAGTTTTGGAGATCGTTAGATCGGAAGAAATGGAGATTTGAAAGTTACAAGAATCGTTTGATGCGTTAAAAAGAATCGTTTAGAGAGTTTACAAGAATCGAAAAGACTCAAAATTATTGAGAAAGATTTATAAAAGTTTCAAGTTTCGTTACTGCTGCGTTGAGAGTGGATGTGGAATAAAAAGGGACGTGAGTCAACTGTTTTTCGTTTGTTTCTGANGATGCGTTAAAATGAATCGCTTAGAGAGTTTACAAGATTCGAAAAGAACCAAAATTATTAGAGAAAGGATTTATAAAAGGTTCAAGTTTCGTTACTGCTGCGTTGAGAGTGGATGTGGAATAAAAAGGGACGTGAGTCAACTGTTTTTCGTTTGTTTCTGATGGTTTCTGTTTTGATTTGTTTGGAATGGATCGATTTGGGCTTGTAGGCCAACAAAAAGAATGTTTATGCGCGGTTTTGGAGTTTTGCGATGCTGAATTGAACTGAAGCGAAGAATTGATTTAGCAAGGGAATTTTCTGTAGATATTGCCTAGGCGAAGCTGGGGGTTATTTTGTAGCTGAAAGTATTGAACTGTCAGATTGTTTTAGGATTTAAGAAGTAGGAATTTGGGTGTGATATTGCATTCATTTACCGGATCGGGATAGTATACAGTCCTCTGAACTGAAGAATTGAGAAAGGGAATTTTAGGCCAGTTTGGTTGTTTGTAGATTTAGTTCTTCTATTTCGCTGATTATCGCTGTTTGACATTTATTCGGATTTAGTTTAGACAAAGACACTCACGACGTAGTCTAGTTTAGTGGTTTGAATGTTTTGTTTGGTTCTAACTTCGTGTCGAATTTTTTTGTGTGTGTTTTCTGCCTGTTCAGATTTGTTCCGCGGGGGTACTCAGAGTTTTTCGGTCTTATGTCTGGGGTGGGCCCAGAATCCCGGACAGAAGGATCGCCATAGCGTTCAGTCAGGTGAAGGTCCAGACAAATCCGGCAGCGTCATGAGGCCTCCGATAAAAGCTGCTCAGCAAGGAGAAGGCATTGATGTGTGCGAAGAATTTGACGCGGGGCATATCGCAGGTGAAAGCGCTAGTGAGAGGGGGACAGAAGCGGGCAGGGTGAGTCAGCCCGGTTGAGAAGGTGAGATCCCACTCAAGTGGGATAGAAATTCCTCATATGAACACGATTCAGTGAGGCACCCTTGCAATGTGGGATGAATTCGTCAAAGGTGCACCAGCATGAATCTAATAACAATGAAAATTGTTATATCATGNATCGGGATAGTATACAGTCCTCTGAACTGAAGAATTGAGAAAGGGAATTTTAGGCCAGTTTGGTTGTTTGTAGATTTAGTTCTTCTATTTCGCTGATTATCGCTGTTTGACATTTATTCGGATTTAGTTTAGACAAAGACACTCACGACGTAGTCTAGTTTAGTGGTTTGAATGTTTTGTTTGGTTCTAACTTCGTGTCGAATTTTTTGTGTGTGTGTTTTCTGCCTGTTCAGATTTGTTCCGCGGGGGTACTCAGAGTTTTTCGGTCTTATGTCTGGGGTGGGCCCAGAATCCCGGACACCAAGTAACTGATAAAACTTCGGATTCTTGCTAAGTGAAAGTCGTTGATAGGATAATCAATGTTCCTAAATTTAATTTGATCTTTGATGCAACACTTTAAAAAAGAAAAATTCAGCAATACTTAAAGGTAATGTGTCCATATATAAAGCCAGCGTATACCCAACCTGTCAACATCCATCAAATTCTCGGCAAATGATTGGTTGATATTCAAACTGATCACATGAATAGAGAAATTGCTGTAATGCGTGAATGAAAAGAAATTTTAGCTGATCACATGCCTTGCTCTGGGAGGCCTACTTGTATGGACACATTACCTTTAACATTTTCAAATTTTGGTGATTTTTCAAATGCCGAATTTTTTTGATCCATTCGGTATGGGTGTTTCATATTTGCGCGTAACTACTGTACATTGAGTTATCAGACACATCAGAAACAAAACAAAACGAAATCAAATCGACTGCTAATAATGCCTCCATTTAAAAACGCAAAAGACACGAGAGTAAACATGACGAAATTACAACTAAAGATTCTAAAATTAAAACGCAAAAGATACAATATCAACGATTAAAAACACAAAGTATAAGCACAGATAGAACACCGTACCTAACGGATTTATAAAATCCTACATCACAATATTCCCTTCCACCTAACGTTTTACAGTCAAAAGCCTGGGGTAAAAAGTACGAACACTCCTGGTAAATGACCCGGTCAATTCCACCCTGGGGAAATATACCCGAGGGGCAAATCATTCCTCCAAAAAGCCGACGACCATATGTTATGAGAACAAAAGGATTTCTTTAGAGATTTTCAGGAATTTTTCGCGAAAATAAAACGATTTTAGACAAAAGTTGGGTTATTTGCACCTCGGAAATGGCAAGAAAATCACACGGTAAAACACCAGTCGTCCTTAGTAATACTCGTTACAAGCCTTAATTTTCTCCAGCCAATTTTAACCACCTCACTGTGACCCGATCATTTAGTTAGGGGTGTTCATGAGTAAAGGCCAAAAGGAAAGAAATATGACTGTCTCGTTGATCACTACTCATAGCTGGGAGGGTGTGATTAAACGCGGTAAGTGTAAGAGGTCACCCTTGGGAAGGATTGTTGAACAACCATGGGATCTTTCAATCGTTTCAGTTTTTAACCACCGTCTCCATTATGCGAAAACCCCTAGGAGTAATGTCAGTCAACAAGATTTCAGGATAGTATCGATAATGAAAGTCGTGAAAGGGCTATCATGAAAGGCCGATGAAAGATGATCCATGTATTCATTGAGAGGACCCCAATTTTACTTTGGGTAGGGGACAAAGTCGTTAAAAAATGCTGCGTAATTTTAAGTACTTAACTGAAGTTCTACCGTAGGCATTTTGATACCTTGATTATTTTCAAAATTACAGCACTCTCTTTTGTCAGATCGTTTTCAGGTTGTGACGTAACAAAATTGCTACAAAGTAGACAGGAAATATAGCAGACATGTGCTTACTAACATATTGTAGACCTTCATAAATGTTTGTTAAAAATTCTACAAGTTTTCTTCCACTAATTTAGAAGTTAGAATGTTTTAATTTTTCAGAACTCGACATTAGTTCTTTGAAAAAAAGTAAAAGCTGCTATACTTCTGAAAAATAGTCGATACTTTAAAAAGACAACGGTAGAATTACAGTATCGTACCTGAAGTTCTTTTGAAGTCATTTGAAAGAACTGTTATGACCATTTTACTAATGAAGGATTTGACGCCTATGCTGGTAGGAACCACGGCTCATTAGATACCAGCACATTGGTCACCAGCTCATTAGACAACCAGCTCATTAGATACCAGCTCATTAGACAACCAACACCACGTGCTGCTAAAATGTCATCATTAATACGCATAGCCAAAGAAATGGAGTACATCAAAGACCCGTTGCTAACCATGATCCTTCGTGGCGCCAAAGTCAACTTTCAGATTATCTGAAAGTCACTTCTGGCCTAGGTTCTCTTTGCCTTGCTTTTCATTCGGCGCACAAAGGATTGTGGTTGACAATAGGTCTTTAATGATACCGAGAACACATTACTTGTTATAACTTTATTTTACCAACGTCATTCGCACAACCACGCACTAGGGAGGATGTTTACGCTTGTTTGTGACCCATTTAATCAAGAATTTTGCAGTAAAATGTTTCAAACAGGTTCTACAGTTTTGGCTCACCTGGTAGACAGAGAACGAAAAACTTAAAGGGGCCTTTGCAACCGGCATGCTTTGTGAATATATCCTTTTGTGGTCTCTTTGTTGTTGCCATTTTCATGGTCCATGAAAATAGCCAAGGTATGCTGGTTGCAAAGGCCCCTTTAAATTCGATTTTCCAAGAAGATTCTGTAACAATGTTTTTGAATAAAAAATTTCGTCATCTTTCGTCAAGAAATTCTTATTACAATCAGTTTTTTCAATGAAGCTGTTATTGTTTAGCATAACTGAAGAAGCAGATGATGTTGAAATTGTGTAAAATCTTATCAAAAGCGTAAACATCTTCCCCAGCACGCACTGGCTGAAACAAACGATGAACTGAAATTAGAGGCCTCTCTTACTCTAGATAATAATATTATTAGTGATATTCATTTTGAGGTCCAGCTCTAAACTAATAAAGATTGCTAAAAAATCTTACTCAATAAGAACAGGCGCTGCCTAGCTGTCAAGAAAGCTTTGTATCATATAAAGAACTCATAGCTATACTTTAAAAGGTGCAGGGGTGCAAACAAGTAACGCCCGATTCTACGAGCTCATTGCGACTAAGGACGGTAGCGTATGCGATGGGGGAGATCTGCCTTTTTGATCTACCGTAATTGAGCAACATTTACGGACCAGCATAGAGGGGCCGGGGGGGGGTGGGATGGGGTTGGCAATGTACACTATTATCTCACGAACAATAAAAAAAGCGAAAATAACCCATGCAAGTAGATGCCGATGATTGTACCATATGAAGTCCCTCCAATCTATCGTATAACATAAAGTATCCTATCATGCATAGGGATCCGATTACAACTTTATACAAGTAGATGCTGATAATTGTACCACATAAATCCCTCCAACTGGCCAGCATGTTAGGTTACGCGAAGAAGCTAGAAAAGCTAGGTTAAAGCACCCTGAAAGACATTAAGGCATGGGAGCGCAAAACTGCTTCTCTTTGGTTCAGAACAAGGCTGTAACAGGATAGTGTGAAAACGCCAATAAGGGACCATGCCAACACATTTAACAGCCTGCTGAGTTTCCCTGGATTTGTAAATCCCATATTACTACAGACGTTAACCCGTGTGTATCCTTTACAAACGAATCACAGTTTTTATACAACATTTTGTTTTGTTCGTCATATTTGAAGCAGTTCCTATTGACCATCGTTGCAAAAAAGACCTCTTTACACCAACTGTACCAGTTGGGGCCTTGAACGACCGCACGACCGACTTTTTTGATGCTCTTTCACAGAAATAAACAATTTTTGCCTTTTGTTGTATGCTGTTACGCTTTCGCCCTTTACGCTAAAAACGATTAGCCTGTCTTTCTTGCACCAGCGTTTGTGGACAGAGGGGGTGAGAACTTATGACAGAAAAACCCGGGGAAGCATTGTAGTTAAAAATCGCAAATCAAATTTGCTGATGAGCACGGCGACTCCGGCTGGGCTACAAAATGCTCGTCGCATGTAAGTAAGTCCCATAAGTTTTCTAGCACCAATATCCAAGCTTAAATATGTTAAATACAATTTCTATACCTGATATAAGAAGACGATACGTTGAGAAATGTTCCACTAGACTCCTACCAGAGGTGCATAGATTTTGATTTGAAAATTTCAGTTGCAATAAATTCGATTTAACTTGGGCAACAAAACATATAGAGTGAAAAGACCAGCTCTAGTCAGTTTTAATATAATATGTTTATTTTGTTATGATACAGGGTATCATTTGATGACCACTCACATATAAGCTGCTCTACTATGCAATATCTTCAATTAGAATTGCTCTGGTGACTTCTCCACTGGTGAGTCTGAAAGATAAAGAGACAATCATGAAAATTCCGAAAGCAAGGAAATGCGAGAGACGAAACGAAAGCGTTGGGTGGAGCTGGAGTTTCAGATAACTTCGATTTGACTAACGAAGCAAGCAAAGCAACAACACTTTTAGACGACGTTTATACTGTACCGGTACAGTTTTGATCCGTTACAAAATTTTTACGGTTTGAGAGCGTTACACTACTCCAGAACAAAATTTTTCTACAGATAGAAGGAACAAAAGTGTTACAGATTAGCAGCAACAGTGCAAACGGGAAGCTGATTCTTTACACTTTTGTTATGGGTCCAAAATTTTGCCCGTAAAGTGCAAACGGGGTCTTACTGTCCAATAATTTTGCTTCGCGCAACAGATCGTTCTCTATAAACGAGAACGACTTTTAAAGTGAGATGCATAGTTGCACCAAAGAAAAGTTATTTTGGTCCAAAACCAACCATTAAGCCCTGGCAACGTAGGCTCTGGTGATATGACGCGGGCTAGCCCAGCTCTAAAAGCAGGCTGGGCTCATTTATTTTTGGTAGAGAATCGCAAATCAAAAGAAAAAAAGTATATCCTACTTCAATGGGCCAGCCCGCCTCATATGATCAGTCCCTTACCCACTTGAATATGCTCGAAGTGAAAAGTAGTAGAATTTATGGAGCTCAATGTTATATATTTTCTATTGCAAAAAAACGGTAGATGGTCATCTTCCCTGATTTTAGGAAAGCCTGGCGGAGAGTTGTATGTTCAGCTCTGCTGAGAAGGAGGGGGGCTTTGGGGGTACCAGAACCCGCATCAATATTCGCAAAAACCCGAAAACCCGGAAGCAAATACAAGCAAAACCCGAAGCTGCACTGTTGGACGAAAAATGCGAATTTTTGACGGAATTTCTCAATCATTTCCAACGTTTTCACTCTCAGTTACTCCTCCTCGTTGTTTTAAGCACCCAGAAGCCAATTTTTCCATCTCAATCAACTACACAAACCATACGACTTGGAAAACCCGTAAAGCTGTTGATTTTAGATAGAAAAGCCGAAATCTGAGTGGAAAAATAGGCTAAACCCGCAACCCGTGAAGCATCTCGAAACCCGTAAACCCGCACGTTTAAATTAAAACATAAAACCCGAAACGCGAGGGCTAAAATTGGCCAAACCCGCAACCCGAGAAACCCCAAAGCCCCCCCCCCCCCTCGAGAAGGGCAGGCTCTCAACAAGCAGAGTACCTCAAGTGGGAGGGTCTAAGTGATTGATCATCGTAGGATTATCGTACGGTAAAGATGGGGGCAAGAAACTTTTAACAAGAAACATCTTACAAAATTCCGCATAATGGTATAAGTGTAAGCATGTTAAAGTGCTATAAGTGTTGATCTTTCGAATCTGTTTATGTTGAGCTTCAAATGCCTGACTCAGAATTCTATATACGGTTTGTACACACTTGCGTATTGTGTTGTGCATTCACCTACAAGTGCACGTTCTATTTGTTGTTTGTTTTGATGCCTACGCAAATAGCTGGAAGGTTTACCAACACAAGGTAAAAACATCTTTGAAATATATTTTTAGATATTTAGATATTTACATATTTCCTGATTTCCCTTTCCTAGCTGTGAAGCGTGCATCAACATGTTTTTATCTTAAATCAGCACAGCTGATTCCTGATAACATCAAACCAAGAAATGCTTAAGGTCGGTGTGAACAGTCATAATCAACTTGAAGAAATTTTACATCTGACCTACTCCTACTTTCTCCTCTTTTCGGTCATCCAATGCAGAAATTTGCAAACATTTCCAACTTGTTTTACTAGTCTAAAGCCCCCTAAAGCCCTCCTAAAGCGCACAAAACATTCATCGAATTTCCCTCTGCACTTCTTTTGGTCTTTTTAAGTCAGAACAGACTGCACAAAGAAATATTTTTTGTTGGTAAAATTGTTCTAAGAACAATATGAAAACAAGACTTGTATCAAGTGGAAAATAATGGAAAGCAATGGATTTTCAGTGGAAAACAGTGGATTCAGAGATACTTAGGGGGGCAAGGCAACCTCAAGAATAATAGCTGGCAAGGGTATGATTAAGAAAGATGCAGCCACCTACTGTGTGATTACCCTTTACGCAGAGCAACTAGAAAGAAATAGAGGGAAGAAGAGAGAACTAAAGTCAATTGGTTGAACGATCGAAAACTTGTGAATCGTACGTTTGGAGAAAGATAGTAGACCAGTAGATGAGCAGTATTTTTCAACTGAATACTTCAACAATAAAGGAGTACACAAAATGAGAATAACGCAAGATCCTGAAAGAGAAAGAAGAATGACATTTGCAACAGCAGATCTGGTGAGAAGCATAGGCGTAGGAGCCAGGGCTTGGGAGGGCGGCAGCCCCCCAACGTTGGAAAGATTCACCAAAATCTGCCCTTTTTGGGGCAAAAATCCACCCTAAGTCGGGCAAAAAATTTGGTAAACAATAGACTTTCTATCGGGCAGCCCTCCCAGATTTTATCTTCCCGTACGCTTATGACGAGAAGACTTGGTGCTGGCATTATGCAGTTGATCACCGAACATGTTAATTTTAGGTCTACAAGTTTGAACAATTGGTATTTAAGCATCTCTAAGCAACTTTCATCTTTAAGCGTTGCCGAAACTTGTTTACCAAAAATCAAAATAATTTGGTGGGTGCGATAAACAAATGAATTGTTTTCAGGTATTGGTGGGAGTTGTTTACTTGCAAAAACACAGTGAATACCTGTGTGGGCCAAATAAAGACATAAAGAAAGGCACTAAGATTCTATACAATTTAGGAAGAGTCCGTCATACATTTGATTGAACCCAACGGGAAGCCGTTTATGCTAGATAGAAAACAAATTGTACATTTCATATCAACATGTTGGTTAGAAATTTGCACTTTTTTCTACGTTGAAATTACGAAAATTAATGTTTTAGCCTTTTATATAAAATGGCCACAATGGCTAACTTTTCATGCAATGTGCGTTTAATCTACCGGGTATGTCAACATGTTTTGGCTTTTTGACAAACCAATGAAAAGACTGTATTTTACAAAATATCAAAATGTATCAAACACTGCCATTGATTTGATTGGCTAGTTGTTATGATGAAATCACTAACAAAGGATTGTGCTTTTCAATAATTACCAAGCCATGATGCTCTCAGATCCTGCTTTCTTTCGAGAATAAAGCGAGACAGATCATTATCATCTTCATGATTTCGATGTACATCGAGATTGCTAAAGATTGCCTAATTCTATTTTCTTATAGATTCTTTTAGATTGTCTTATTTACCCAATCACCGCCATAACAGTGTGCCTTTAAGCAAAATCATGTTATGACAACAAAACGGTTCTATAAAGAATTGTGTCACATGACTGCATTTGAACAAATCTTCCGGGGTAGGCAGAGTCTTCCTTTCAGAAGGCTGTAAAAAGTGAAGTTTTTGGCACAAATGGTAGTGTACCTGAATTCTTCACAATAGATGCTCAGAACTTAATGCACAGCAAAAGGTTCGCAGAAACAAACGAGTTCGCTAATATTTATAATTCATGTCTATGACTCAACTAATTCGCATTAGAATGATCTGCCCACTACTATTCGCCACACACTAAGCGAAAAAGTCAACAAGATCCATTGATATAGCTTTCGCTTGACCTGATCTCGAGGCATTATAAATGATAAACGACCATATTTCATCGAATCTTCTACACACATGATGAAAATGCAATCAAAATCCTACTCTCGTTGCTTATCTCCAACACAACTCGATTAGCAAAATGAGAGACATGGAAGCAAAAGATTACAGGCAGAGCGATTGACGCAACTCATGACGCATTCGTATTGTTATCAAGACAATGGTACACCTTCGCAAGTGGGTAGCATACTGGTTTATTGTTTGAAAAGTCAAGAAGTGCGCACGATAACGATCTACCCCCGGTGATAAGTTGGTGGATGGGCGGGAAACCATTATGGATTAGGCCTTAACGAGAGAAGTTGCGTTACTACGCATCAGGGAGTCAGCAGAAAATTTACCTGCTAATGGCAGAGAATAAAAGCTCAGCGGAGTTGTAGCATCCTTAGGGATCTATTTCCTAACAAGATTAAACACTGCCTTGCTACACATTGCCACAGCATGTGTCTTCAATTGTTGCTAATGGTACAAGCTGATCATAGCGAGAGCTGATAAACTTTTAAATATACTATAAAAGGGTGATTACGAAAATACTTCCCGGAAGCTAACTGTGGAATTTTAAGTAGCTGTGATACAGTAAATACCCGCTATGAAGAACGTTATTTTAACATAACTGGGATAGCTCTAACGTTACGTTACGTTATAGACCAAAAATAGCGAAGAAATTAGAGAAAAAGAAAGTGAAAATTTAAAATTTAATAAACGCCGGTGGCAGTTATTAGAGGAAATACCACAGGGCCATCAGTTTAAATATTTTCAGTTTAAATATTTGTCCGATGCGCAGCGAATATTTTGGTTTATGCGAAGGAGAAGATTCCTCCGCATTTCCTCTTCTCCTTCGCATAAACCAAAATATTCGCTGCGCATCGGGCAAATATTTAAACTGAAAATATTTAAACTGATGGTCCTGTGGAAATACGGTACATGTTTCTTACAAAAGATGGAAATTGGTTGGGATATTTGTAAGTGTGAGAACTCAAAAGAAACTTAACGATCGAGCATGACTCGACTAATTTTGCACCATAATTTAACGAAAGCTCTCCATTCCAGTTTGAAGAAATGAAGATATTTGAAATTGAAAACGTCTCCCATATTTTCCTCCAGAAGCTATCAAAGTTTGTTGGTTTGTGAGAAGCCCTGGTAATGTCAATCAAAATCCTAGCTGACAGTTGCTTCCATTGTGCGACGAAAAATGCTGCTACACCAGATGAAGAGAGTTACTAGCTATCACTTTAAATAGTAGTACATAACATACCTTCCAAAGCATGCTCAGTCATGCTTATGCACAACGTTTCCAAATTTTCAAAACTTTTGTTTATGCCATCTTCTGGTAAATCTGAAAAACGAAGATGTTCAAAATGGGATTTTCCAAAACAGGGAACAATTCAGCCTGTTAACCAAACTCGATTTCGGGTTAACGGGCTAGGCACAAGTTAGGAATAAGAAACTATAGAATAAAGGAAGAGACACGTGTGCAAATGCTTGCAAGATGGCCAAACAAATAAAAGCATGCTCAGTGATCCAGACAAGGAAAAATAGCAAAAAGAATTTTTCAAACCTTCGAGGAGCAGCGCTAACCGTAGCCTGCGTTAAGGCCGACCTCCATTTGAGAGTTTGTGAGGGCGCGGGCGCCGCGACAAGAGTTTTAACAACAGACTGGCACGTGCCACGGGCCTTGTCATGTGTAAATCTACTGTCTAAACTCTGGTCGCAGCGCTCTTGCGCCCAGAAGTGCTCAAATGGAGATCGACCTTTACAGACTATAACGAGGGTTTGTTATCGTCTGTGTGATAGACTCACTTTTGTTGTCCCAACGACTTCAGCATAAATTAAACAAACAAAGAGCTAGACAAGTCAATATCATTATTTGAATAACATATTCCACAAGATCTCTGTGAAACTGGGACAACAAAAGTGAGTCCATCACACATACCATAACTCCCCCTCGTCATGGTCTGTGACGCAGGCTACGCTAACCGTAGCTCGGAAAAGAACGAATCACAGACAAAACATAAATCACAGATTATGTTTGGATATCTTTCATCCTATTTTTGGATGTTAAAGAGCCATTGTCATCCAGGGTCCTTTGCGAGCATGCTGCAATCTCAGACTGTCTAAAAAATCAAATTTGGCCTAAGCGAAAAATGTGGATCCAGACTGCAGCAATTGAACTGACAGAAAAGTCAACTAAAGTCAAACTTTTCTATCAGTTCAAAAACTGCAGTGTGGATCCATATTATCTGCTTAGGCCAATATTGATTTTCAGACAGTCTGAAATTGCAGCGTGCCCGCAAAGGAGCCTGGGTGACAGTGGCTCTTTAATGAAGACAGAACATTTGCGATAGAGTACAACATTATACAGAACACATGTCTTTCATGAACCAAATTGATAAATACATTTCAGTTGAATATAAAAACGATAGTAAAATTTACCAGGGTTAATCGGTCGAATCGGTGCTGACTTCGTGCGGCAAATTGATTGATGTGTCTTTATCTAAAACAAAAAGTATGGCAAGTTATGATAACTGTTGACGTCAGTCAATTTGAAATCTGCACGAAAATTGGAAATCTGCATGTCTATATCATACCGGTTTTTTGTTCATAAGTCTTGCTTCGTTCATTGTGACATTCATGTGATAAAAATCATTACCATTTAGTAAGAAATTGAGTTAACTCAAAGATCATTACGGGTCGCATCCTAACGAGTCATGACAAAAAAGGTTATGCTCAATATGCTCAATTCCAAAAGACTGACGACTGACGACGTGATTCCTTGTATTCGTTCAATGTTTTTCGAACGTCGGAAAATCGAATGTCTTCTATCCTTCGAAAGTCGAACGTCGCTTCGAAAAGTTGAACTTTGATCTAATCAGCCAATCAATCGCTAAGAATAGGCACGTGGTCTAACCTTATTAAGAAAGTCGAGATTTGATTGGATGCACCCTAAATGTGGCGCATTTGGCATAAGTAGTCTCTGTTTTGAAGCTGTATTGTCATGATTCTCAGTTTGAAGCCATAACTATCATTCAATTCAATGCTGAAAACTGAGACTCATGTAGTCAGTCCACATGCTCTATTCCAAAAGTGTTATCACATGCATTTTGCGTTGCAGAAGCATGGCAAGTCTATCATTCTCTACCAATGTTAAATAAGGTACAATTAGATACCTAAATCAAATATATTAATTTGGTTTATGTTTTAAATACAATATCGAAATGGTGAAAATTCACAAAGATATTCATGTGACAAGAATGTTAGGACACACTGTAGTTCGATACGCAAATGAAATTTAACAAATGTGGTCTTACCGGGCTGTTATATGATGTTGAGGCAGATGGCCCAAGTCTCTTATGAAGGTTAGCTAGAGGTCCGGCCCTAGCCATCCCCAGTCCTGTACTGGATGTGCCTTTCAGTGAACCACCACGTGGTGATCGTCGTCTACCCATATTTGGTCCAAGTGGATCCATTATCCAACTGTAAGACAAATGAAATAAAGATCATAGAGCAGATATTTTCAAGTTAAGGTAATATTAACTAAACTCATTTTAGTGTGGCTGTGGGCTGTAAAATGGGTAATGACTTTTTCGGGACATTAATTTAATGCGTGAATGAATGAATGAATGGATGGATGGATGGATGGATGGATGGATGGATGGATGGATGGATGGATGGATGGATGGATGGGATGGATGGATGAATGATTACTTCGTTTAAACGAAAAACATCACACGTAAGGCCTTACAAAAATTCATAACTATACTCACTTCTTAAAATTCTTTTCTGTGTTAGCAACTTTCCGACTAGCAGCGAGTTGCTTGGCCAATTTCTGGCATTGAACCTTCCATGACTGGAGCCTTCTCTTTTGAGCAGAAGTGAAAGCCTATTGTAAAAAAATTCGAACAATTCCCTTTCAACACAAGACAATGAGCATCAGCACAAACATGGTTTCAAACGACANGATGGATGGATGGATGGATGGATGGATGGATGGATGGATGGATGGATGGATGGATGGATGGATGGATGGATGGATGGATGGATGGATGGAGGGATGGATGGATGAATGATTACTTCGTTTAAACGAAAAACATCACACGTAAGGCCTTACAAAAATTCATAACTATACTCACTTCTTAAAATTCTTTTCTGTGTTAGCAACTTTCCGACTAGCAGCGAGTTGCTTGGCCAATTTCTGGCATTGAACCTTCCATGACTGGAGCCTTCTCTTTTGAGCAGAAGTGAAAGCCTATTGTAAAAAAATTCGAACAATTCCCTTTCAACACAAGACAATGAGCATCAGCACAAACATGGTTTCAAACGACAGTGAAAAGTTCAAACTAAAAGCTTTGATGCATCCAGCAACATCGAAACACTAGAGACTACAGCTTTTTATAAACTGCAAGATTCCCACATTGGCATCCACCAAAACTCAGGAACTGACTTACAAATACATACAATAACAACTGCTTATGGACGAACATCATTTGCATATCGTGAAACGTCTCGAATAATCTTTATTTTGACACAAAATTGGCACCTTCGATTTGTGCTTCAAAGCGAGATGGAGTACGTACGAGGGCCTCTTATGCCGTTTTCTTTTCCCTCCTTTCTGTTTATTTTCTTAGCATTCGAAAATCTTAATTATTCAATATCGTAGACAAGTTTTTATTCACAGGGCCAGTTGTAATACTGTATTGTAATACATTATATACAGTATTTTTTAACACAGAATTGTAAGAATGAATAAATGAAATGAAAAATGAAACGAAACGAGACGAGGCGAGATGAAAGAACGGGTTCAATACAAAGTCGAATCATCAGATAAACGCATACAAAATCTTCTTACTTAGCTGCAAAAGGTATGATATCAAACTGTCATACGCCTCAAAATATTAGTTTCGAAAGAGCTTACTAATATCATAATCATCTATATTGTCTCAAATCTCTTTACCTCATTGGAAAGAACTTTTTCGACAATCCACAAGTACGTTAGACAGCATTCTTCATCCGGCTGAGCTACAAGAATCTGCGTACAAGCTGTAAATAAGATGAAAAATCAATAATTCAAGATTGAATTTAATGGACAGGTCAAAGCTGATCTGGTTGCCAACAAATAAATTGGTTTTGTCTAGGTTCAGAAACTCTAGGTGAGTGGAAATAAATCTTTTAACAAACTTATTACAATTGTCGGTAGTTGTCCGCTATTAATTTCAACAAAAAAAATATCATATAAATAATTGTACTTTGAACAGAGTTTAATTTTGTACGACGTTTCGGGCATAAACCCATTATCAAGTGAAGTAAGATTAGTAGAATGTAGGATGAAAGAAGAGTAGATTCGAAAGATTCGATCTTAATCTTTCGAACCTACTCTTCTTTCATCCTACATTCTACTAATCTTACTTTACTTGATAATGGGTTTATGCCCGAAACGTCGTACAAAATTAAACTCTGTTCAAAGTACAATTATTTATATGATATTTGTTTTGCTTTAATGTAATATTGTGCAACACGCATACAAGAACATTGTTTGTGCATTTATATTAACTTCAACGTTGGCTATACTTAAATGTTCTGAACCCAAGTTCGTGTGTGACACAAAATTTTGCTGGTTAAAAATTCAGGTTTTTAGAGCTAAAACACTCAAGTAAACTAACAAAGGGGTAGCTTGAGAGTTATGCAGCAGCCTTCAACTGTCCAGTAGAAGTAGCTTTGGTAAATTTGCTCGCAGCTTCAAGAGGCAATGGTGTTGAGCCTCATTTTGGTGGAATTTATGAATAAACCATTCAGAAACTATTTTCTAATGGATTTACCAGTATATACAGGGTGTCCCAAGAAAAGCTTCCCAGTTTTAAATTCAAATATCTCTTGACCTGCATATCCTACCAAAACAAACAAAACATTTTCTAAAAGCGTGATAATGTAGTTACTATTTAAGCACTAGTTTGATAAAATTGAACAACTGCCTCAAAAACGGGGGATCATCAAAGTTTAATCAACTTTTCACCATTTTGAATCAGCACTTTAATTATCTAGTTATATGCTTGGCCTTCAAATGATGATCAGCCTATATTTTTACTTTACTCAACATCAATGACACACATTCACAAATAGAATACCTGATAAGTGTATTAAACTCAATTTCTGTGAGCAGGACGGGGGTTAATGTAGCGAAAATGATCATGTTAGGTTAAATCCTTGAGAAATCAACCAGATGTAATCCGACTTTTCAGGAACAGTTTTGACCTGCAATATTTATGCTAAATTATTGTTTTTTCCTAAACTTTGTAAAAAATGTAATGTCTCAACTTTCTAAAACTGCATCCTTTACTTTATTCCCTAAAACGAAGGAATTATTACGGGATGGCCAATCACAGAACTGGATATTGTAAAACACTGCTTAAAAATGACGAAAACATGATTAAAATTTGATGACCCCCCGTTTTTGTGCCAGTTTTTCAATTTTATCAAACTAGAGCTCAAATAGTAACTACATTATCACGCTTTTAGACACTGTCTTATTCGTTTTGCTAGGATATGCAGGTCGAGAGATATTTGAATTTAAAACTGGGAAGCTTTTTTTGGGACACCCTGTATNAACCAAGATATATCGGAAATGTAGGCAACCTGACTTCTCCTCGACTCAAAGCAAAACAGTCTAATCGCGTTGAACAACGAAACCATTTGTCATCATAAAAAAATAATCAAACAGCTCATTGACATCACGGAACTTTTCGGAATATAACTGTGTAAGAACCCACCATTTTCATTCTCCTTTTCCGTGCAAAGATGAAGCTGGTTACAACGAGCCCCAATTGAATAGGGTAAGGCTTAAAGGACATGGGTCTTGGAAATGATATACCAACGAAAAGATGCCTGCACCTACTCAGTTTCTTCGACTTTTCAGGAATTTTATATGTTCGGTACACAATTTTGAAAGTCTTTAAACTGATTTGCTAAATAAATCTATTTTATTGCGTCTATTTATGTGTTAGCTGTGACGTCAAAGACACTTTTCACATTTTTCCAGCGTGTGCGATCGCACGCGCAAAATTATCTACAAGTGCGAAATATCGCACGCGTACCATTTTCCTCGCGAAAAGGACTGGATAATGACTACTCCATGGCCATTACATAGAACATGCAACTGAATTACAACTAAATATGTAATTACAAAAAGCTATACATAAATGATTTTTTACTGGTAAATACTAAGGCCTGTTTCACGTTGGATGTCAGACCAACATCGGCGCATGCTGTTGAACAACAGCAACCCCAGCCGAGAGAACAACAACGACAACAATTGCTGCCGCCACTGCTCCCCGTCCAGAATCCCCATTGCGCAAAGCCTGGCGCCCATGCTATAGGATCAGGGTGCCTTGGTTCGCAACTTTGACTAATAGAGTGGGGACTATAGTATTTAAGACAGTACAACCTGCAGGATTGAGGTGAAGAAATTTCACACTGAAATGTGTGTTAACGATAATAGGAAGCAGACTCATGAACCACTGACCAAAACGAAAATAATCATTGCTGCTCATGCCGAATTAATTTGAAAAGCGTTTTTCATCATATGCAACATTGAGTCTCCTTGAATATTTGATAAATTTTACGATCTTGGAATAAGTTAACCAGGTACTTATTTAAGAATAAAAGCAGGTTCATATCGTCATAGTTTTTAGATTTAACGAAAAACAGGTAGCTCAAAATTATCTCGAACAAACGAAAAACAAACCAAAAAAATTTGAGATATAAGAACTTGGCAAAAACAAGAATCTTACCTGTTCCAAATTAACAAGTTGTTGATGTCTTTCCCTCAGCTTGTGTATGCATAATAAGATCTTGTTCCTTGCTCCTTTTGTTACCTCCTAAATAATTACAAATAAAAATTACGAATTCTAACATTTTCGTAACACAACGATATGCTAACGAATGTTTGTAAACAGAGGTTACTTTTCAAACTTTTTCTGACCAGATTGTCTTTATTTGGAGATTATGGAGACAACGGACATGAAAATGTGCGACAGCATTTCTGCATATTTGAACTTTTTGAAGAGTTTTTCTCTTCCTAACATGGAAAACAAAACATAGAAGGGAGCCTTTTTCCTATCCTCCGATTTTTTCTAGCTACCCAATGTGATTTTCAAGTCATCTGCCACTAGACATTCTGATTGTCTTTTGTCGTAATTTTACTCATCTCTAAAAGAATCCTAGCTATCTTTCTTTCATATTGGTCAATAACGCAAAAGAGTAAGTGGATGTCTCTCTTAGCATCTGCAATAAGCTATCACAGAAGCATCCCATTCAACTGCTGCCCAAAACCAATAAAACAGAAGCATGCATTACCTTTTTGTCCAAAAAATTCTCTGTCAAATCCATCATTTCCTCGTATTTCAGCTCACTGAAGATATTACTATACTTGTGCAACCTCAAACTTTTCAGCCATAATGGGACATCTATGAAGCAACAAACAAAATCAATGTCAACAGTAAAACAATGAACCATTTCAAAACCTATGATAAAGATAGCTTGCTCTGTCTGTTTCATTATCACATATTTCCATACATAAAGGATTTTCTGTGTCAGTTCTAACCTAGGCAGATAAAACAGGCTTTAGTGCATATCTAAACTGTGGACAATTCTGATGCACCCCAGGTGAAATTTGTCTTTTAAAGTGGTTAATATTTTGTGAACACATAAAGGGTAAGATATTGCAATAAAAATAATTTAGCTGTTACTGAAGGCTTCATACTATTTAGCTTTGAATATCATACAGTAGCTCTCCATGTTTATAGCTGTGCTAAGTACAATTTTAGATGCCTTCAGCAGAAAGAATCAAGGCAAATCTAATTTTCTAAATAATACACAGCAGCTATATGAACCTCTAATTTGTGCTGCCTACCTCTAATCTGGCATACTTTAGGGCAACTTTCTTTCTTTCATTGAAAGAAAAGACACATAAATATCACATCCTTTTCATCAATTCCAATGCTGTTTGCCATGATTGCAAGTTAGTTCATCAAAATGGCAGAAATCTAACAAATTTGAACAAATTTAAAGTACATACCTTTCATTCCAGGATGAGCAACAATCATTTCATCTGGGCTACCAAGCTTTCTGCACACAAACTCATCATCACTATCTAGGGAATTTTGAGGCGAGACTTTGCGGTGAAGGAATTTTGGATCAACTGGAAATGATGATGACCTTGTCACTCTTGTCTGCACATTACCAATGTCATCATATGAATCTAACAGTCCCATATCACCTGGAAGTAGCAAAACACTTTTATTATAGAAAATTTGATGACTATACTGTATAAAAGTTATGACTATTTTCGTACTGCAGCTGCTATTGACTAATGGTAGAGGCAGACAATATGTCACAAAACTAAAAGGTAGTTTTGAATTGAAACAATGATCTTTGAGCTCATTATCTTATCAAGAAAATAATGTAAGTAAAATGAGGGTGCAGGTCTGCAAAGCAAGTTGAAGGATTTGCAAGGGCAAAGACTTTTAATTTCATATACTGATGGCAAGGTCCTTGACAGTTGACATCTGCTATCTCAAACTCTGAGGGGAAATGAAAATTTGTTTGAGATAACGAATGTTTGAGATAGCTGACAGGTGAGATAGCGAATATCAACTGTATATATTTTTTACACCCCTGGTATCATTAAAATGCTTTTTCCTGATGTGTTATCTCTTGTTAGCAAAGCCAAAAACATTGCGTACAATATTTCCACTGGCAGAGACTTGCAGTCACCCCATAATGTTAGGGAAAACAATAGACTTTCTCATCGAACAATAGGTTCAAAATACATATCCTTAAGCTTCATCCATTTTAGCAAAGTGTCTGCCACTGAATACTTCTAATCCAGACCAATTTATAACACGCTTACATACCTGCAGCTCCTGACCCCAGTTCATCAAAGGATGTGCTGATTCCAGAGTCCTTATGGTCCAGTCTGTGTCTGGTCTGTGGCTGTGTAGGCTGCGGTGGTTGGGCTTGGGGTGCTGGTTGAGGTGATTGATGTCTCCAGCCATTTGTGTGACCACCTCTCATAGAAGAATTACCAGCATGAGTTCTCCATGATTCTTGTGATTTCATGAAATGATGTGTTGGCTCTGATAAAGTTTGATGTAAGGCCATGTGACGCTTGTCTTTGCCCTTCTCTTCTTTTTCTGTAAGATGGCTAAGCCAGTAATTTAGCCTGCTTTTCTCCTGCTGTGTAAAAGCAGGGTGTACAACTGCTAATGAAAACAACTGCCTGCATTCTTCTTCATGGATGGAGTTCTCCAGAGAATGGGATAGAATACTTGGTAATAATTTCAGGTACTCCTCTTTTGCTTCGTTGTTGCCAGGGTGCAATAGCGGAAGGTGCATAAGCAAACTTTGCACTGCAAAGTCTTTGTTTTGTTTGTACAGACCCATCAGGAATTCTAAAAAAATAAGTTTGAAAGGCTTTGTCATAAAATACAATTTACATTCTAATGGCATGATATCCCAGAATAAAAAGTAAGCAAACCTTGTAATGTCTACAAGGCTGATGTGCAAATAATAAATGATCACGATAATTAATAAATCAAGCTGGACCAACAGCCAAATTCATCCCTGTTGCTTCTGACAGATTTCTCGTCTGAAATCAGTTACAGCATTGTGTAAAAAGCTTGGCTTTTTTGTAATTCCAGCTTTTTAATAAATATTTTAGCTATTCTACAACATGAGTCTAGATTGAAAATGATATTGTTATACTGTACATTTTGCAGAAATTTGAGGAATTTTCAAATCTGCACAACAGTGATAGAAGAAGCTCTGTATTGCCACTAAGTGGAACATTTTACTATATATAAATCTATTTTGTATTTTTAATAACCATAATTTTGTAATAATTTTGACTATTTGTTGAAACTATTACAAAATTTTGCATAAAAATGTATTATGTAGGATAGCTAAAGGTCTATTGCCACTAGTGGAATATCTGGGCTATAGATACACCTGCTAGAAAATTTGCTATCCATGAGGTTTCTCAATGATGTTAAGCCATTTTTTGCCCATTTTTAGCAACTCCTAAAGTATCATAAGCATGAATCTATATTTTTATTGACATTGGACAAAATATTTAGCTAGAGATTTTTTAAACACGATAACAACACTCCCTATCTGACTTAAAGTTTGGAACTTAAATCCAGTAACAGTGTTAAAATTGTCTTTACCATTATTGTTGGCTTCCTGCTCCAACACCCAAATTTCACCAGCACTATCTTTGAATGTATGTTCCAGCACCAGTGACAAGAACCTTGCTTGGGTTGGCCCAAGTCTTTTCAGCAGAACGTAGCACGCAATGGTCTGCTCAATATCATTCCAATTGCTAAACCAGCCATTGACAACATTCACTTGATCTCTAAATATATGAGCTGGTTTCGTGATTTCTTCACGGGGATGAGGTGGATAATGATCCGACTGAAACAAAAAGAGGAAATACGTCTAAAAAAGTGTTGGTAAATTTAATACAAAACAACCAACCAACTGTTATTACATGGCAGCTCTGGTGATTACCCAGGGGGTGCACTCAAGTGTAGGAATGACAGGGGGGCTTGGCCCAGTGCTTTTCAGTATGACCCAAAATCATCAATGGGAAACCCAAAAGAATAACTTCATTCAAAATACAACCCCTAAAAATAAGTCGTTTACACAGCCTAATCAGTCAGCATCAACTTTTTTGTTTGCCAAGCTTGTGAGAGCCTGCTCACAGTTTGTAAGGCTGTCTAACATCAAAAAATAACTCTCAAGATCTGCTACCCAAAAAATAACTGGATGAAATATAGTTATATTACGAAAAAGTGATGAGATATTGTTATAGTAGTTGCTTAGTTGCTAAAACTATCCTTGCTGATATTATCAAAAACTCCCTCTTCTGGTCAAAGTTGAGATGGGCCCATCTTTGACAATCTCTGAATCAGCAAACTTTAAAGACTCTTTCTTAGTTTTCCATAAGAATTCGCCTATATCCATAATTTTTCAGATAATTTTGTCTAAAGCTTTATATTTTGCCTGACTTTTGACTGTTTGTTGTACTTTATTTACTTGGTACTACTTGAGTGATGTGTAGAGGTGTGGTTTCATAAAATTGGCATGAAATGTTCACGAAGGCACAAAGGATCCCCAACCGATAAATACAATATGAATTTGAGGAACCTTGTAAGAAACTGATAAGAAACTTGTAGTACTCAAAATCTGATAATTTTAAGAAACTTTTAGTGTTGGGCAAATTCCTTAGTTTCTTATGAAAGGCCACATGTACAGAGAATCTACCAGAGGGGAAGCCACCTCTACTTTGAAGGACCAGTCTAAGTTTCTCAAGTAATCTGTTTCCAGTATTCAAGTTTCTTAACTTTTTGGTGATTTGGGAGTTGAGTTTCTTATAATAAAAAGAGTTTCTTACAAAAAATATGTATACTTTTAACCTTTTTTGCTTCAAACAATTTCCTTTAAAGCTTCACTGGCTACCACAAACATTCCCACAACGAACCATGTTTGTATGCTGACTCTAAATTTAAAATTTTGTGAAATAACTTTGCAATTAAATGGCAAATTTCCAGGAGTCTGGACCTTCAGCCTTTTAGAGAGTAAACTTGTGGCTTGCAAAATCTTGGCAAAACACTTGAGACCTGGAACATTTTAGGATTTCACCCACACATGCAACTATTAGCAACAAAATGAAACAATTACGATATACATTAATACCCCCTCTTATTGGGACAACAACGGAGTAGGCTACACAAAAGAAAGATCATATTGCAATCAAATCAAAACAAACAACAAACGGTTTTGTTGCGAAATCCTTTGGAAAGACCAGGAATGATTCAGAGAAGGAAATTAAGCATGATGACGTCAATCTACCTCTATTACATCCCGATTGTCTTTATCGGGATTCTGGTGTTCTGACTCACAAAACAACTGTTGGGTTTGGTCCCAAACTAGGCGTTGAGAGGAGGGACGGGCTGATTTAGTACTATTTCAAAATAATCGTCAACAGTCAGATATTTCTTGGCTGGATATAAACCAGGGTCAAATTCTTGAGGATTGTTGTAGGATGATAAGAAACTTGTGCGTAAATTTATTGTATGAACAGACGGATGGAAAACCCTGAAAGGAATTAAACTTTATAGACTTTATAGGGTCACTGAGGTTGCCAACAATCCTTTTAGTTACATCTTTTCCGGTTTTTGGACTCCTGCAAGCGACCATTTTGAATGATTGAGCAACAATTGGTATTCGTCTTTTTCAACAGCAGCTGTAAACTTACGTTCGGCCTTCGCAGATGATTCCTGAAAATTATCGGGCCATTATCCCCATGATAACGAGAATTTAAAACAAAAATAGTCCCCAGATTTTGAAGAACAACTTATTAACAGTCAGGGAAAGGGCAGCTATCACATTTTGTGTGTCTCCTATCGAACCTTTTATACATTTTAACTGCACAACATTGTGGCCGTATCATCTGTGCTGTGTGCATCGGAAGCCAAGAGCAACTCAGTTTATGACAACCGCGACATCCTAAAAATTTCGTTATCAGCTCAATCTTGGTAACAAGCTTCACTCACTAAAACAAAGTTTACCCAAAAGAATTTACGGCAAAATAATGCTATATTCTTTACTGCTACATCATTATTTGGGGTGGCTTCTTTCAAGGCAAAAAGCAACGGTGAAGGAAGGTCTAATCTGTGCTGTGATCAGATGAGATGCCTGCCCGAAAATTGTCTGTGATCAGCCCACATTTTGGGTAATAGATGTCACCACCAAACAGAATATTTATACGAGAGGAGAGAGTGGTCATTAAATGCTATCTAAAATAATGGTAAAAATAAGGTTATATCTTAGATACTGTCATCATTTATTTGGGCTCCCTTCAGGATAAATAAGATCGTGGAGAAGGTAGGCCTGCCATAGCATACTGATGGATGTTTGTCCAAGATCAAACGCGTAAACAAACTTTCCAAAACATTTCTTCGATATAAATATGATCGCGAGGTAACAGAAAACCCAAACTGTAAAGAGTATCCTAAGTGAAGATATGGGAATGTTTAGGAGTAAGAAATCTGATCGTTTTCTTTGTTTACAAGCAAAACAAAGCGTAATTGCTATTCAACTTTGATGGCCTTCAACAATAAAGGACATGTGATGAGAGATGTTTTGATGGTGAATCAGACCCCTCTCTTTGAACATAGATCCCTCTGTCTCAATGATAGCTGATATCAGGTTTAAATCTTGTATTTTTAAACGAAAGGGGAAGGGCCTACTGTACTTACCAACATCTTTAGATCTTTATATATCAACCACAGTGTCGCGATCAGAACCTTTATGCGGTCGAACTTCGATGTCGCAGATAAAATGGAGGCTTTTGTGTGGGCCTAACTGTGTAGGTTCATCTCATCCAACAAAGATTCCTTCGCTTCGCGTGCTTCGAATTAATGTAAGGTGTACTGTAATGAACGCAAAATGAACTCAAGTCAGCCAAAGCTTCAACTGAAGGATTAATGAGTGAACAATGTCTTTAGATCTTTCTCGATCGCGTTTTTACTTTGAAGACTACCGAGTGTGGGCCTGTCGCCCACTCATTCTTCCAGCTGCTTTTCTCGAGCCGTGAAATCTTGAGTCGCAGTAATTCAAACTAGCTTTCCCAGTGTTTACTTTGAGTTTCTGCCCGTCGAAAACCACAAGAATTATTGTTTTATATTTATATCCAATCCCTGGTCGCTTCCCTATAAATTAGTTGGTAAAGTTTGAAGCAATGCCGCCTCTGATTGCTCGTTCAAGTGCAACAATCCGAAACACACTTAGGACTGAGATCGAATAACATCACACCAAAACATGGAACGATAGAACATGGAGCCTTTCAGCTGGGATTGTTATTGGATATTGGGCATCGCAAATCCTGTACGTTTCTTGTGAGAAACTAGAAACTTGGATCCACCCGATCCTCTTAATTGTAGTGTGAATATTACAGAAGAGTAATGTTTCAAGACACATTTGCTATAACTTTCAGCTTTGAATATAGCTTTTCCTCTTTCCCTCCCCTTTTTCTTTTCCTCTTCTCCTTCCCTTCCCTTTTCCCTCCCGTTTGTTTTATCGAGAGAGCGAGACTTGGAGCAAGTCCAGTGGCGTCACCAGGGGGTGGACTGTGGTGGACATGCCCACCCCAGTTTCTCAGAGTGGTATTTATTCGTCAGCAAAAATAGTGTCAAAATGGTTGGGTATACCTTACAGAACCAAATTGTTTACTTTGTCCACCCCATTTTTACAGGGCTGGCGACGCCCCTGAGCAAGTCCAGTACTTCACAACCACGAGTTAAGAATAAAAAACGCGAGGTACAGATGCCAATTATATTATCTATCACTCCACAGGCCGCGGCTTGAACAATAACCTTGTTCCGCGTTTTACCATATGTCAAAGAACGAAATTGAAAGCAGATTCCAAACCGCGTGTTGTCTCGCCAAAAGCACGTTAGGCTAAAGCACCAGCCAGATGTCGCGAATAGGGCGAGGAATGGCGGGAGGAAGGGTCCCTTACTTCTGAATTAGAAAGGACATCAGAGCGTCACTGCCTTTTGGGAATAATTGTCAATGTTTTATCATGAGAGCCCTAGCAAATATTCCATTTTTCATCTGAAATTTGAGTTCCGTCCCTCAATGGTTGATCCGCCCCAGGGGAGGGCACTTGCTATTCGTAGGCAACAGGGCGAGGCACTGCACCTTCCCCAAAAAACCTAAAAATAAACCGAACTTTGGGCTTCCAGACCCCAAAAATATACTTAATTCTTGGGCCCATGTCAATTTTTTTAACAATACAATATGCTAACTGGTTCTGAGGGGGCAAAGACTGGCTTATCACATTCTGCCACAAAAATATTCTAAATATTCCAAAGTTATGGCCCCAAAAACTTACTATGGCTTTTTCAAGACTCAAACGTGTCTGATCCCCCTGTCACCTATCAATAGCAAGTCCCCCTGGGGGTTGATCCCTAGTACTTGCACGTGGTCTTACCAGTCTTTCCGAGAAAAATTTCGTCAGTCAACAACGATTTTTTGTATGTATGGCTAATGGGGGATTTAGGGGCCCAGCTGAGCATGCAGCTGTTGCTGTTGTCGGCAAAGAGTGCGTAGGAATCATGCGGAGACAAAAATTGAGTCTCTGCGGTTCTCTGCTTTTTCTCGACAAACCGTAATTTACCTTCTGGCGTGTGTAACCCATCGAAGCTGGAGAACCCTGTGAGATGACCTGGCATGGCTGGAGCTCTCTAAGCTGGCAGAATTTGCAAACAAGCATATCAAGGCAGCACAGCCTAAATTCACTGGCAGTGAAAGTAAAAAATAGCACAGATTCATGCAATTCCCTTCAGGCGCCGAAATAGTTGCTCTTATTCAAAGTTTTACGACCGAGCAAGGTCCCCTTGTTATATGCCGCTGTCAAGGTTCCATGCTTCTCAAGCGAGTTGTTTCCCTTCTTTGGTCAGTTGCGGAAAGCAACCTTCCCATAAGCAGGAAATGAAATCAATACGGAAGTGAAAAAATTGTGGATTAAAACATACCTGCTGCTTTTGGACAGGCATCCAGGACACGCGACGACGCAGCACTCTAGCATCAGATTCAACAGAGGATTTCATATATCTAAATTTGGAAAAAATGGATGTGAACGTTTTTTTTATTCATAAACGCTATATCATACGATACATGGTCAGCTAAAGCTACAGTTTAACAAAAGATGATTAAATACAATACAAAAGTACTAAACAGATATTACAGCTGTACTAGTTCTAAAATGTTAGAGATAGATCATTGATTATTGTTTTCTAAACTAATGCGTTTGGTGTAGATGTAATGAAGACATTCAGAGAAAGTTTGTAGAAGAAGTTCATCTTCATTAGACATTCAATATATTACCTTCTGTTGATCAGTAGGTATACGGTATACTATTGAAATTGGGGCAGACGTTTTGAGTTTTATTAAGGATCATTGTGCTGGCCTGCTACAAATATCAAAAAGTGAATCACTGTGCTCACATTTTTTTAATAAAGTACTAATGCGACCTAGTGCTGAAAGTTCCATTAACAAATTTCCACTTTTGGAATTAAGATACTTTTAAGGGGCTGAATCACATCGAAATTAAAAATTAAAAATAAAGAAAAATTAAAAAACTGCACAATTGGTGAGTTCTAGCAAATATGATAGACTATAATCTAAGTTTTGTTCAAATTTTATCAAGGCTATTGTTGATTTATTCACTGTGTTTCAAAAATTTGCTAAGGCTCTGGTTTTGAGGCGGAGGCAAATTTGAACTTTCGACATTGATATAACATTAATCAAGTAATCCAGCAAGACCATTCAAACGCAGTGCACAGGGCTGCACAGAGCTGCAAAGCAAGGCCGAACACTCAAATTGATCGATTCCTATTATTGAGTCCAGCAGCAAATTCATAAAAGTCGGACCACTGTAACTGTCGTACAATATTGCCCTAACGGGTAACCCACACAAAAACTCTCATTAAGCTAATGATTGGGCAATTAACTGCATTGGCAAGTGTGTAGCTTTAACCGTACGGCACATGTCTTTTTCAACCCACGATTTGCGTGGAAATGAAAGGAGAAAAGGCAGAAATGTGAGATAATTCGCTTGCAAGTATGTGCAAGTTTTCAGCCCACATTGCCATTTTAATTAGCTTATCATATAGCTTAATAATTTCGTCCAATTAAATTAGCTTTCGTCTTTTGTAGCCTCTTCCAGAAAATTAAGAAACTCTACCAGAAGCAATCAGAGGTCAGTTAAAGGTTAAGAAACTTTTTCAACTTATTATGGTTATAAGTTGCAAAGTGTGTCAAACAAAAAGTGCATTACTGATCAAATAATGCTAAAAAGTATAATTTTTGTTTATGATTTGGTTCTTTCTTGTAAGTCTCTACCCTAGGTACCAGACTCTAAGTAAGTCTCTGGCCTCAGAAGCAACATTTGCGGTCCTCAATGAATGATCATAAATTGTGGAATTTAATTTTATGGAAAGTTAAGAAACTCTTCAAGAAACGTTTACTATAAGAATTGGACCCAAATTTGGCCGTGGTTATGACGAGGGTAACATGGAAGGCACTTGATGTTGCATGTTTTAGATTTGTTTTCCCGCCAATAAGTTTTGACGGACCCTCCAAGAATGAACGCTCATGAGAGAAAAACGAATAGAATAAGGCGAAAAGCTGGATTCATAATTGAAGCGTTGTTTACGCTGCCAGAAGTGTTTCAATTTCTATGACGCACAGTCCTTACTTGGGTAGACGCTATTATTTTGGCAGCGGCAATGTGGGGGTTGATACGTGAGTCATGAATTCAGTTATGTAAGGTGGGCATAGTAGGGGCTGACGGTTCGCGGATTTTAGCCGTTTTTAGACAGGTTTTACGGTTTTGCAGATTTCTTCACTAAATATGATTCGAGAAGGCAAATTGTTACAAAATTTAAGATACAGCTACGAAAAAATATCCAATTCGATATCATTTTGAGGAGAACTCCACTAATTTTCGCTTTTATCAGCGGATTAGGCATTGGAATGAGCAGTCAGTTTTTGGGTCACAAAAGTGATAACGAGGCAGTCGCCTGCCACATAGAACCGAGGTAATATATGCAAAGCGCTGAAAGATGTTATGACGGTCTTATATGAATTTAGAGGCGGTTTTTCGGTCTGTCGAAAGTTTATGAAAGAATTATGGGAGTAAAAATGGATAGTCATTTTACTACAATACTATTTCACCTATTGTCCGGTTTTAGGCAAGGGTACAGTACTCAACATGCCTTATTTCGTGCTATCGAATCCTGGAAAAAATGCCTTGATACCAAAGGCATTGTTGGTACTATTCTGATGGATTTGTCCAAAGCATATGATTGCATACCCCATGATCTACTCATAGCGAAGTTAGAGGCTTACGGATTCGAAAATAGTGCGTTGAAGTTGGTATACAGTTACCTAACTAATCGAAAACAGAGGGTCGAAGTAGGTTCAGCATACAGCACTTTCCAAAACATTTCCACGGGCGTTCCACAGGGGTCGGTACTTGGTCCTGCTTTTATCTTTATAAACGATCTGTTCTTCACAGATTTGGAGTCTGAGATATGCAACTTTGCTGACGATGCAACAATTTATGCATGTGACACATCTATAGATGCCGTCATGATAAAACTAGAAGGCGATTTACAAAAATTTCTAGATTGGTTTAAAAATAACGGAATGTGTGCAAATCCAGCGAAATTTCAAATGATGTTCTTGGGTCTCAAGGGTGACAATTCGCTCTGCCTCAATATCGGTGGACAACAAGTGAAGCATAGCGAGCAGGTAAAGCTCCTCGGCGTACAAATAGACCACTCTTTAACATTTGACGCACACGTCAAGGAGTTATGTCGAAAAATAAACCAAAAATTATGTGCATTCTCAAGAATAAGACCATTCCTCAATGAAGAGAAAGCTAAAATGCTACTAACATCTGTTGTTATGTCAAATTTTTCATATTGTCCCTTGATATGGCTATTTTGTAGCAAAACTGCTAACAAAGAAATAAATAGGACCAATAAACGTGCCTTGAGAGTTTTGTACGGAGATTACGACTCATCATTTGAGCAGCTTTTAGCCAGAGCTAGAAGCATTACAGTCCACCAAAAGAATCTACAAAGTCTTATGATCGAAATTTATAAGACCATGAACCATCTAAACCCTTCATATATTTGGGAGTTCTTTGTTAAAAAGGATATACCTTACGATCTCCGCACCAAAGAGCTATGCAGGCTTCCGTCAGCACAGTCACATCGATATGGACTAAATTCTCTTTCGTTTAGAGGTAGTCTCCTGTGGAACACTCTAGATGATGAACTAAAGAGAGCTGATACCCTGAGAAGTTTTAAAAGGGGGATCGTAGAATGGGATGGCAAAGGATGTAAATGTTTAATTTGTAAATAATTTTGTTATATTATAAATAGTTGGTTTAAATTAGTTTTTAGTAACTATGTATCTACCAACTGTAAATAATGTTATGATGATGACTTATGAATTATTTCTCTATGCAAACATTGTCAGTTTAGTTTTGACTCGTGCAAATGCTGGATCTAGCGATCTAGCCCCCACAAGATCAAGTCATTTGCATTTCACTTTGTCTTTGGGCATGCGGTACCAAAGCTAATTTTGTCCAGAATGGAAAAGCATCTGTATCAACTGTTTAGCCTCAAATCTTGTTTGAATTTAAAAGCTTTAACCTACACGTGGCAATGTGAAAACCACAATATATATTAAAAGATCAGTCTGTTTGGTGGTCATTCAATCGTAAGTCAAGGTCTAACCTGTTTTACTAGAACAATGCAACCAGCGGAGGTTGTTTATTGTTTGTACGTTTTCCTACCATTTTCATTCAGCCTTGTTTTTTTTGGGAAGGTGGATGGACATACCATGGAGCTAGACTGATTACAGAGTCGTAGTTATCTCTATTGATAGACTGCTGGACGCTCAAACTATGAGCGTTCTCGGTTTGGTGCAAGTCTCGTTTTGATGAGCGATTACTGGGACTCATCGTAATAAGTCTACCATGGAGCAATGCGGACACCTTAATTTTATTCGATACTACTTTACTACCTATAGAAACTCTTTTCTTCAGAGTTCGTACTACACTTTCATCACAAAGAATTTGCTTAAAAAGACCCATTGTCGACCATGATCCCTTGTGCGCCAAATGAAAAGCAAGACAAAGAGAATTTAGGCCAAAAACGACTTTCAGATAATATGAAAGTCGACTTTGGCACCACGAAGGATCATGGTTCGCAATGGGTTTTTAAGTTAAACAGCGATACCTTATGTCAGCTTTGCCCCCTGAAAGATCATATTGTCATTGAGACTTCATCACGCAATTGAAGTGAAATAAAAGTAACTAAACTGAATATAGTAGTGACCTACAAACCACAACAACGTAATGATGAGAAGAAAAAGGTCATTTGCCTCTTCGTTTATGGCTTGGTACTCCTACGTTGAAACTTCTTAATACTGTTCAGAAGTGCAATCTTGGGAAATAAATGCCTCCCCCCCCCCCAGTGCTGTTCAAGTCATTTTGCCCAATTTTGCCCTAAAGTATCACGTGGAGCGAGTTTTCGAGGCATACCTTAAACCACGACGACATACCCTCGGAACAGTGACTCGAAAGACGCGAAATTGCCAATACAAACAAATACAATGTCCGATTGACATCAGATATCAGGTGGGATTTGCGATAACGCAAAATCAATCATGCAAAACACCCCAAATGTTCTTAATCGCACATATTTGCATCAGATATCTTATGTGAGACAGACTTTATAGTATGGATTCGGTTAGGCCTGTCACAAGTATTCCTTGTGATCAATGTAAACCATAATTACTAGAGAGTGTTCCAAAAAAAGTTGGGAAAGGATTTGATCGTGTCCAGCTATGAATTCATTGCCTAAATCAGTCTGAAATTTGAAGAATCAAAATGTTTGATAGCTAACCTGAACCTTGCTACAATTTCCATTATCCGTGTCTTGTCCTGGAAGCTGACATACATATTCATCTTTCACAAGGGCGCCGGAGGCACGGGGGCAGCGGGGGCAGCTGCCCCCGTTGCCCTGATGGTACGGGGGCAGCACGGGGGCAGCTAGTGCCCTTTCCAAAAAACATTTCTCCAATATCCTTTTAAATTTCGAAACCCTTTACCCACTGGGTGGTGTTCAGTACTTCTCTTGATCCAATTCTCAGCAATTGCCGGCAAAAGTCGACGAATGTTACTAGTAGGGCATACAACTAAGCAAATGCGAAAAGGAAAGGCCACTATATCAATGCCTCTTGTCGGATTTGAAGATGCTGGCAATAAAGTAAGAATTTTCCCTGCATACAACTAAAACATTTAACCTTAAGCTGGTAGACATATTCGCTGACAAAATATTAAGACATTACTAGTTCGAACAGTGTTGTTCCTCGTGCTACATTAGATTTTCAGTGCTTAACAATGTTGCCCTAACATCGTTACAAAGCCCTTCTCTGCTTCAACTTGCATTCGTTTTCATCTTGATTTCGTGATAAGAAGGGTAATCGGGGCAATCGTTGAGTGAATTTTTTATGGACCATATTTTTAGTTTTCGTTGGACAAGTTGCAACAATTTATCCCATGAAAAGCTCAAGCAAACTGACAAGTTGCTTTACCAACTCAAGAAAAGATGCTTCAATTTTACTACATTGCATTTAAAAATTTCCGCTCGCTTCGCTCGCAAGACTGAGCTACATTGATGGATTCTTAGCTTAAAGAAATTCTCCAAAGTCCCAATAACGGTCCTCGAGATTCGTTCAAAAACGAGGAGAAGTAGCTCGGTACAGGTAGGGTGCGTAAGAACGTTTCCAAGAAATGCTGGAAATTGACTAGGAGAGTCATTCTAAACCAAAGTAAAGGTTTGCATTTTAAATGTTCCCAGACGTACTCTCGCAGAATTTTCAAGGCTTCCATTTCAGGGTCAAGCAAACATTGGATTGTGAGAAGCGTTCTAAGACAAAGTATAAGGTTTTTGCTCAAAAAATTTCCAAAAGATGGTGATTCATAGAAAACTGTTACAAAATTGTCAAAGTTTCTAGTTGGTAAAGATGGGATGGAGATAGGGATTCTAAGCAAAAGAAAATAATGTTTAATCGAAAATTTTCCTGGGGATGCTAACTTTTAAAACAAATTTCACAGAATGGTAAAGAAGTCTATGTTCATACCGGTAAACATTTGATCGAGAGAAGCGTTTTAAGCCAAAGTAGAGGGTGTGTCCTCAAAAAATTTGCCTGGGGCCTTCTCCCCAAGACCTCCTCGTTTAACCCCCTCAGTTAATTTGTTCTGGCCACACCGCTGACACCTACAAATTGTATAAACAATACAGTGCACTTCTCGAAGAATTGCACAGAATTGCACATACGCACACACTAATTTTTCCTTGTGAATTTAGATTCTTGCAGCGCTAAAACCCTAAGTTCACCCAGGCCCCAACTAATTTCCACTCTTCCACTGCTGTTTGTAACCATACCTATGACAAATAGCATTTCTGAGAAGAATGCAATGTCTCAGTTCTCCCATTTTGTAGTGCCCCTTTTGAAGTGCCTGCCCCCGCCGCCTCGTTCTCCTTCCGGCGCCTCTGATCTTTCAAGCTCGAATTTGCGATGTAGCCTAATGCTCGCTCAGACCATGACTATAAAGCTAAAGCTATAAAGCTACGACACAATTTCCTTGACGGAAACGAGAAGGCTAAATCTAGGCCTTTGCTTTCCTTGTTCTTTATGTTTGAAAATGCGTGCCGGCAACACGGGGCAGGGACATAACGAAGAAGAATTGGTTTCGCTGAAACCGATCACGCTGCCAAGCCTCTTACTCGACAAAGAGACTGTTCAATTTGGTTTTGACCTTCGCGATGTATGACCTGACCCATTGGCAAAGAACCAGGCCTACTGAACATACTCCCACATTCAAGCACGCTAACTATTTAAAGCTGGAAACACACTGTGGGCCTATTCTTTATTGTGCTAAAATAAGACCCATGTCTGTCGAAATAAAGAGACTGTTTGCGAATGGTTGATCAGTTGCCCATCTAACACGGGATTATTTTGCTCAGTTAAGGCCCACAAATCGACTGGGTAGTTGCGTTGGATAGTGAAGTAAAAAAGGACCAGATTCCGCTTCTTAACTAATGACAAGATGTGTAAGATCTAATTGTTCCCCTGTAATTTAAAATATTAATCATTGTGGGACGGACCACAGATCCATAATTTTGCAAACAGCCCCTAAAGCTGAATTTACATTTGATGGATCCAACATTTTGATCCATTGATTGATCCAACATTCGCCCAACGATTGTTGGCCGTCAACGTTGGATGGCTTGGCCACCTATTGGCAGCCCCAAAATTTGTTGGAAGGCCCAACAAATGTTGGCGGACTTGGACAAACGAACAATCCAACATCATCCAACAACACCTCCTAACCATAGTAATCCCCATCAGGGACTTCCAACAATTTTGATCGATTTCAAATTTCAATGCCAACAGATGTTGGGCCAGCCAACAAACGTTGGGCCTGTAGATAAGGTGGCTAAACGATCCAACGTTGGCAGCCAAACAATCCAACATTGTCAGCCAACAATAGTTGGGCGAATGGGCGAGTGGGCGAATGCTCGGGCGAATGATGGCTGAAATTTTTGATCGTTTGGCATGGGCTTGAGTCTCATTGGACAGTGGCCCGACAGTGGCAGCAAAAATTTCACAAATGTGAATTCCGCAAAGCAAGCCCTATTTGTGCTAGGGCAGCATAAAAAACGCTTTCAATGCGAATTCTGGTTAAGGTCAGCAATAATAATTCAATGGCAGAACGGTAGCTGAAGGAGGAGTCTTGGTAACCATTCATAATTTATGCCAGTAACGTTGACTTAACCCACGTCTGTTTGATTCATGTACAATAGATTAAGGTAACAGAACAACCGTGAATTCATTTGAAATAGCTGAGCAGGTGTTTGTTACGTCATTATATATATCTATGTACACTAATGAGACTTTACTTAGGGGCCGATTACATGGAGCGGGCTAGCCCGGTTAACCGAGGTGAAAGTTTTCACCCGGGATCCCGGGGTCAATAGCAGTTACAGTGTTTGAGAGACTTTCGATTACATGGCAAGCAGGCTAGCCCGGTTAGCCGAGATCTCGTCTGCTGCCTACCGGGCTAGCCCGGCAAAACGGGCTGGAAGTTACACATTCTTCTCATGTAATCGATTCAAGACCGGGCTAGCCCGGCAAAGCGGGCTGAGAAATCTGCAACGCATGCGCTTTATGAACAGATTGTACGATTATGGCGCCAAGTATTCCACAGCCCGGGCTGGAATTCTCCATGTAATCGTTCAGATCATTCAGCCCTGTTAGGCGAGCCAGCCCGGTTAACCGGGCTAGCAGAATTTCGCATCGCACACGAGCCGAAAAACGTATCAACGTTTGCCGAAACTACAGCCACGAAATTTTGCACTCTAGTTTCGATAGAAAATTTTTTTATAGAAATAGGTCCAACCTATATAAACCTGGTTCTCAAGGGTATCTGTTGTAAGTCTAGGGTAGCCCTCAACAGATACCCTTTGGGACGTTTTGTCAAATTTTTGCAGATTTTGGCTTCAATAATTAGAATAATTAGCATAATTAGGCAGACAGCAGGTTCTTCGAGCCCCATTTTGACGTTTCGAAATAGATATTACATGATTCGAACACTACTCATTGTGATATTAAGCCGTTCGAACGTTCATTAAATCGACTGAACGCAACTTCTTCAAGGTGAGAAATTTCTTTTGTTTCAAAAACAGCCAATCAAAGAGCAGAATAGTCTAACAGGATCCAGGGTCAATGCGGAGTCAATGTAGGCGTTGCAGTTACGGAAAACCTTCATTGACACTGGGTACGAGGTTAATTGCAACCTATATATGCATATATGAACACGAATTTAAATAAAAATCACCTACAGCGTTCTGAGTTATGAGCAACTGTCTTGATCAGAATTTGATAGAAAATTCTAGCCATTCCATAAGAATTTTCAAAACTGCTTCCAAAACACTACATGCATGTTACATTAACATCTAACAATATTGATGATCTAATTCTAATTACAAATACCCATAAAGAATTAAGAAACATCTCAGGATGGATGCAGGTAAATAAGCTAAGCGCAAACCCTAAAAAAACAGAACACATGATTATCGGCCATCCACGGAGAATAAATCAAGTTGAAATCTCGGAACCACTGAATCTAAATGATTCAGAAATAAAGTATGTCACGAAGACTAAATCATTAGGGGTCCTCATGGACGAAGGGCTAAACTGGGATGACCAATTCAGCAAAGTGAAAGGAAAGGTCAATTGTGGACTCAAGTCACTAAAAAACTGGACAATCTTATTGCACAATCCCAGCTCGACCATGTGTACGTTCCCTTGCCGAAAGCCATCTGCGATATGCTAATGTCATCTGGGGGAGTCTTCCAAAATCAAAATTGTACACTCTCCAACTCCAACGTCTGCAGGATAGAGCCCGTCCTATTTTGATAAGGCCGCCAGACTAAAAGACAATTGGTCTCATAATTGATTGACACTTGAAAAATTAATAAAATTCGATCGATCAGTTATGACGTATATAATAATTAACAGGCAATGTCCCGAAAACCTTTGGGATAAATATCAACATTAGCCTGCGCGCATAGCCTCAACTCCACCTCAAAGGAGAAATCTATTTTGCCTTTGAGGAGGAGTTGAGGCTGCGCGCAGGCTATATCAACATAGGACCCAGCACTCAAACTACAGAGCTAGGATTTGCAGGGACCTACAAATTCCAAAAATAACATGGAATATGCCAAGAAATGCTTCCACTATTCGGCTCTTAAACAGGGGTGGCGCCAGGGGAGGGCTAGGGGGCCGTCGAAAGCATCTAGCCCCCGGTCGGAGGAAATTTTGGGTTATTGTCGGAGGAAATTTGGCAAAATGACGTACGAAAACAGCATTTTTTTGCCATTTTAGCCCCCCTGTCGGAAGTTCCAGCCCCTCCGTCGGAAGATTCCTAGCACCACCCCTGCTCTTGGAACGATATTCCCATTGATATCAGAGAGCTCCCTACAATTAATGGATTCAAGAAGCATACCCTTTAAAAGAGTTTTTGGAAAATGCTGTTCTGCATGCTCTCCTCGCTCGGCAAGAGTTCATGATGTACTAGAGTTCCGTACATAAGAGCATAAGAAGCAGCTGGATAAAATACCGAGACACTCTTTCATCATAATTGATTTAACAATAGCCAATAGCCTAGATAGAAAATGGGGTTTTTTTCACGGAGCTCTACTGTATATATTGAGGAATGTTACTGGAATTTTCTCAGTGAACATTCATTTCCTTCCTTGTTCAGTGAACAAGGAAGGAAATGAATTTCGATAGACAAGGAAAAATGAAAATAAAAGGGAATTGATTAAAGAGAGTGGAGTGGGATGAATTTCAGATAGGCCTAATAAACTGAACTGTTGGAGGCTTGCTTGCTAGGCAACGAATTGTTGCAGTATCGATACCAACACCTGATAAACGAGAATGAAAGGGAAACATTAGCCTGCGTGCAGACTATACTTTTCCACTGCGAAGGAGTGCTAACGAGGAACTTGTGGCTAGGGAAACATTAGCTTTTGAAATACGGTAGTGAAGTAAAGCATAAAAGAACTGGATTTTGATTTAGTCTACAAGTTTCTTATTTACATGCTACCTCACAATGAAACAATCCAAAAACCTGTATTTTTTCAGTATAATAATGTATGATATAATAAGGGATAAGGAGGTCATTGGCCTATTTTTAAGCGTATTCAAAGCTGTACTTTTTGCTGCGGCAGAAATCATCATATAATTTCTCAACCTCTATAACTGATTTCGCATTTACCATGGTTTCTGGCAAACTTTTCCACTCGTTTATTACTCTGTTTGAGAAATAGTTTTTCCTCAGGTTAGACGACGAGGCAAACTTGAAAAGCTTCAGATTGTGAGTAGCAGCGCAGTTGTGGTAACGAACCATACAATAATAGCAATAATAATAATAATAATAATATTAATAATAATAATACTAATAATAATAATAATAATAATAATAATAATAATAATAATAATAATAATAATAATAATAATAATAATAATAATAATAATAATAATAACAAGAGAGTACAAGAGAAGGCATGATAATGTGGCACGATATGTTCATTGGCAACTTTGCAGTAAAGGCGGCTTTGAAAGAGCAGATAAATGGTATCAACAGCAACCTGAAGCAGTTATTGAAAGTGAGAATTTCAAGCTCTTGTGGGATTTTACCATTCAGTGTGATAGAATTATTGAGGCAAGGCGACCAGATATTGTGTTGGTGGATAAGAAGAACAAAGAAGTGAAAATAATCGATATTGCTGTGCCAGGAGATTCAAGAGTGAAGGAAAAGGAACTCGAGAAGATCGAAAAGTACCAAATGTTGAGAGAAGAAGTAGGACATGTATGGCAAATGAATAAAGTTGTAGTGATACCTGTAGTGATTGGAGCATTGGGAGTCATTTCAGACAAGTTTGAAAGACACATGCAGAAGTTGGAGGTGAAGATTGCAATGGAAGTTATTCAGAAAAC
>REGM01000321.1:228766-246872 GCA_004194415.1 Aurelia aurita
ATATAATATAATATAATATAATATAATATAATATAATATAATATAATATAATATAATATAATATAATATAATATAATATAATATAATATAATATAATATAATATAATATAATATAATATAATATAATATAATATCATATAATATAATATAACATAATATAATATATTATATAATATTATATATTATATAATATTAATATTAAAAGTTGTTAAATTAATATTATAATTAATGTTAAATTAATAATATTGTTAAATTAATATAATGTTAAGAACTTAATATTAATAATATTAATAATATTAATAATATTAATAATATTAATAATATTAATAATATTAATAATATTAATAATATTAATAATATCAATAATAATAATAATAATAATAATAATAATAATAATAATAATAATAATAGTAATAATGTATCTATACAAGTCACCAGACTCCGCTACTGAAAGCTGCTATCACTCTTGACATGGATATCAGTTCATTTGATATCAAATATAAATGTTTAATATTCAAAATTAATTTCTTACTAAGAAAATATCAAAACGACAACTGAAATGATATATCTTTCTCACAGCATACCAAGCCATTTTCAAAAGAAACTTCTGTCCATCTTTCAGGCCACATAAATCACATATACTTACACAAGACCTATTTTTCAGAATTGCGAGGAAACGCCGTTTTGCGGAATAGTACTTGGTACAGATAACATGAAGGCCAAGCAAAATTTGATATAATAGCTATTCCCTGTAATAATTGATCAGCCGTTGGTTTATTCATTCCGGATTCCCGATTTATAAGCTCCGTCCGAAAGACAAATTGGAAACACCGCTGCTAAAACTGGATTATTTCAAAGATTGTTTGGAAGATTAAAGGCCCATTGTCAACCATGATCCTTTGTGTCTCGAATGGAAAGCAAGTTAAAGGTCCATTGTCAACCATGATCCTTTGTGCGCCGAATGGAAAGCAAGACAAAGAGAACCTAGCCAGAAACAATTTTCATACCATACGAAAGTCGATTTTGGCGCCACAAAGGATCATGGTTAGCATGGGGATAGATGGCTTGGGCGCAACCATCCCACTGTTTCTGTCAATCAATGAACAATAACACGAAGGCCCACTTGTGAAGCATCACTAGAGAAAAGTAACATTGTTAAAGAATTCTTCTATTTTTGTAGAATATGCATATCTTTTAAAAGCCTTCCCTTGACGTGCGGATCTGTCAACCGTTTATAGTTCTGACACCTTTGAACAAGACTTCTATCTAACATACAAGCGATGTTGAGCAAAACTCTCCCTCCACTCCACTCCAAGGTTTGCCATGACAGGCCATGATTAGTTATGGTTGACAAAGAGATCATATTACATAGAAAAGCAAAAGCTTACCCTATGAATAAACTTGTCGGGAAATCATCATCCCTAAGGGTAACAGCCAGAGCCGGAGAGTTTAAGGGCTACAGCACAGCCCCCTGCCCCCTAACACTGGTAACATTTGCAAAAATCTGTTATGTTCGAAAAAAGATCCACCTAAGGTCGGGCAACTGTTCGCAAAAATGGCTTTGGTTTCAGGCGTTTCAGGCAGCCCTTCCAGATTTCTTTTCACGTACGCAGTGTAATCAATTCATTGAGTCCAAAAACGAACATGAAAACAAATCATTTGAAAATAAACTGTCTGGCTTACTTACAGTTACAGAACGAACTGCCCGCTCAAAATTAACCAGCTTAAAAGATGGGCACAAAATGTGCAAGAAGTAGTCTTCGAGCTGAACCCATCTTCACTCATATTGCTCCTTTTATGCAAAGCATCTTGCTGGTATCGCCTGCTAGCGTCCTGAAATATCATACGAATTACAAAGACACATGTTATGTTCTGAAGCCCTGGATTATGAACAATGGTATTGTATTGTATTGTCAAAGCCTCTTATCATTGCATTTGCTGAAGCATCTCTGATGCTTACGGTTTTACATTCAAAAAGCTCAGTAGGCCGTGTAAGGGTAATCAGAAACAGGAATTGCCACACAACAAGGTCGAAACTAGCCTGCGTGTGGCAGACTCGAGGAGCGGGGGAGGAGCACACATTGTAGTAGATTTAAAACCTCCCTTTCATTTTTAATGAGACCGAGTCTGCACGCAGGCTAGGTCGAAAGGTCGAAACAGGAAAAACAACAAAAGCAAAGCGATCGTGCTTCTCTGAATCATATCATCAGGCTGTTAAAGGATAACCTGAAACAGGAATTGCCACAGAACAAGCTCGAAACAGGAAAACATGATGGAACTTAGGGTAACATTTTAAAATAAAAAAGCTCACCAGGCACCAGGCCCTGTCATCGAAAGATTATCTAGAATAGGAATTGCCACAATAAGATCGAAAGCGGAAAGAGAAGATGAAGATTCAAGATGACATCAAAAGCAGAGCACAGGTGGCGGGGAAAAATGAATATTATTGCATGATAAAATGTACCTTTAGTGCTTCGTTTTTCTTGTTGTTTCTCTTCCAGTCCATCTGTTGTCCGTTCGCTGTTAGGCCCATCTCGAGCCTAGTTCTCGAGGTGGCTCGAGATGGGCCTAACAGCGAACGGACAACAGATGGACTGGAAGAGAAACAACAAGAAAAATGAAGCACTAAAGGTACATTTTATCATGCAATAATATTCATTTTTCCCCGCCACCTGTGAGCAGAGCAAGTTTCTTCCTCTCTCCCAACCTCTCTCCCAGGGCCTTTTGTCATATTGGGGCGGAGACGAGGTTGCCTCTCTCCATGAAAGCGTAGCGTAATTATTCGAACTTGGGCACCATCATCAGCTCTCTAACTCAAGTTTCTTACTCGGCTACCGATATAGCCTGCGTGTCACTGCATCTTTCTAACAAGGGTGGCGGCAGGGGAGGGCTAGGGGGGCTACAGTCCATCTGTTGGAAGCATGCAGCCCCCGTCGGAGGAAATTTTTGGTTATTTTCGGAGTAAATTTGGCAAAATTACGTACGAAAACTGCATGTTGTAGTCATTCTAGCCCCCTGTCGGAAGTTCCAGCCCCTCTATCGGAAGATTTCTGGCACCACCCCTACTTTCTAGTCATGACGTATCTATCGAGCCCTATCGTAAGACCATATGGAAAAAGCACCAGCGTCTCTAGTCGAGGATTCAAAGCAAACGTTTGCGTCCACCAAAGCTTGCTCAGAGGGCCTAATTTAATGCTATCTTGTCCGGTCTTGTTGGCTGAATGTGAGCATGAAAGAATGAAAGTTTCGATTTTAATAATGTTCACTAAGAATTCGGCAGTGTTTGGTATAATTTCATACAGTTTCACACATTAACTGCAGCTTCAATTTTGATAGAAAAGCTTCTATTTGTCTATGGCCTAAACTCCGTAATTATTCATAATTCCGTTTCTCTGTCTAACGTTCTTTCTCCAAGATTTCTTTTCACCCCACTCTCGGTAGCAACCAAAATCGGTTCAATATCGCCTTCAGAGTAGCCTGCGTGCAGACTCTCATGAAAAATTGAAACGCAGGCTACTTCAAAGCGGTTCCCCCATAGCTACCATGTTTAGGCAAAGCAAAATACATATTTGAAACATCTTCCGGTGTTCTTTAACTATAGGGCCTACGCTCTGACGGACCTGGACTTGGTCCAAGTTTCACGCCAAGAGACATTGAAAGAAAGATAATATGGCAAATAAAGAAATGTTATTGAATTACTGGAGTTGCGGGCAGGGTTTCTACGTTGACTCAAAGAAGTACTTGGGACTTAAACGAGTGGGTTGATACAGGCCAAGGGCTGTAGTATCAAGTATTGCCCATGCATGGTATTGCCCTTCAGAAGTCTGTTACAATGAAACATCTTGAAACAGGTTTTCGGATCATGTGTTATACCGTAGATGGTTGGCCTTAAGTAATGAAAATTACTAACATGCATATATGGGAAATTTGATTTCTGAATTGCTCCACCTGCGGTGCGCTGGCGTAAACGTCTCTCTCGGTCTGCCAATGCAGCACAACTTGGCCTAGTTAGCTTCGTACATCCGCTTTCTCGACTGCCCGCTATCCCGTAGTTTCGTTATCTCGAACAAATTTGGATTTCCCATTTCCCCTGAGAGACCTCAGACTTCGAGATAGCAGATGTTTATTGCAATTGTGCTGCAAGGAAATACATTCACCTTCACGTCAGCGCTGCGCAGCAAAAGGAGAAATTCAGAAATAAAAAATTTACCATGCTTGCCTGTAAGTACACATTTACTTAGGCCAACAAGTAGCAGCCATTCATCATATGGCCCATTTCTGGGATGATAAGATAATAAAAATTCTAGTTTGCTGAACAGTTCTGTCGGCTCCACAATGCTCCCTACGATAAAACAATAAAATGTTCGAAAGCTTCGACATCGACCATGTGTTGTACATGCATTATGTAACGTCATGAATTCGAGAGAAGGAGAGAAGGAGAGAGGGGGAAGGGCCAGAGAGACGAAAATATGAAAATCAGCTATTGAGTTGCATTAGGGACCTTGGACCTTCCGAAAAGCCGAAAAACAACAACAGTTTTTGCAACCTGTAGCACTATTGGCATAACTACCCAAAAACACCCGAAGAAGCAAATTTTAAGACTGTCAAGTAAGTGAGCGGCGAGTGAAGAAATTTTGCTACCTTCAAATGGGCACAAAAGGAGATTGCTCTTATACCCCCAAATTTTGAATTCCAGAATTTGTCTTCCAGGCCCCCTGAAAATTGAACTGTGCATATAGATCAAGGATCCAAAAAGCTAGGGATTCGGGGGTTTCTTGCTCGTTTTTGCCCTTGAGAACAATTGCTCTGCTCCGACTCTACTTCACAAGAAATTCTTGCTTTTTCAGAACACTCTGCAGGCGTGTCCTTGGAGTAGCGACGAAGCCGACCTAAAATAATGGATGTTCCATGTTTCTTATATTTTATTTCCGGAACCAGAGTTAAAGCATCATCTTTCATATCAAATAATCAAGGCCATTACATTCCTCAAAGTAGAAATGATGTACACATCAAAACGCAGACAAGTCTTGAACGCAAGAAAGCAGCTGTCTGCATGTAAAGAAAGATGTCCGCTCTGATTGGGCAATTTTAAAACAATGGGAACAATCACATCGATTAGTGTTTTGGTTTCTTAATTGACTTAAATCTTATCAACATATTACTATTAGAACTTTGCAAGTACTGCCGCAAAAAGCTTGCGAACTAAGAAAGCAATCATAACAAAAACATATAAAGATGTACTCACAATTCTTGAAATATTCTTTGCGTTGCAATAACTCTGATTTGCTGTTTGTAGATTTAGAAATTTTCTTGACTTGATTCTGTATTCCCTATTTATAAAATATACAATTTTTCATCTCTTTACAGTCTTGTATGTCTTGAAAAATACGATGCTTGTTGAATGTGGTTTTAGCGAAGTCCAGCTTCGTATCTTATTGTTGCATCCGCTAAATTTTCTGCACGAAATGTAAGAACAAGCTTTGGTCAAAGCTTTTCAAAGCCCTAATATTATCATTTTGAGTGGGCCGTAGGTCTCTTGGCTCCTTCGCTTTGCGTGTGCGGACTCATTTTGCGTGGGCATGTTGTTGATCTTTCAATGTGTGCGATTTAGGCCAGGGGGTAGGCATGTCCTGGAAGCTTGCAGATAAAAGTCTTCTTCTCGCGTTGATTTGTGAAGCTTCCTTTCTTTACAATCCCAGGCGAGATTACGCATCGTTTCGCTACGAGAATTGAAGATAGACGGGATTAAGCAAGCCTACATTTCCTTTCAAGTGTTTCACTATCCTCTGAAATTTCTAATGTCGCCTTTGCTGTCTGAATATCTTTTCCGCAAAAAGGATGCATCTCCTCTAAGACGAACAATTCACATGGGGCTACCAACCAATCACCAAACAGGAGAGCACAATATTGCTATTTGCCCTGGAGAGAGAGAACTTTGAAAAATAATTCTCTAAGATCTCAGCCCTAGTTGAGATTTCAAGTAATAAGCTCAAAGCAAAATAAGCAATGATGTCAAAACTCAGCCCGTGTTGAACTCAACACGGGCTGAAATTTCTAATCTAAAGGCCATCTAAAACCTGTAAGGCATTTTTAATTCATCAATTAATTTGTTCAGAAGCAAAAAAAACTTTCTAAAGTTAGTCTTACATTAGATGTTAGGTGAAAATTCCGAGAATAAAAACAGTCACAGAGTTTTGCAAGAGTGATTCTTAAAACTTTAAAAAATCTTGCTCTAAACCTGCGATACATTTTAATTCATCATTAACTTGTTCTGAAAGTAGCAAACGTTGTATGGGTTTTTTTTATAAGAAACTTGGATCAGGCCATTGTACTAAAAGTTTATTAATTCAACATGAAAATTTCCACATTTTAGTACTAAAAGTTTCTTAATTCAACATGAAAATTTCCGCATTTTAGTACTAAAAGTTTCTTAATTCAACATAAAAATTTCCGCATTTTACTACTAAAAGTTTCCTAATTCAACATGAAAATTCCCACATTTTAGTACTAGAAGTTTCTTAATTTTTTCTTATTTTTTAAATGCATGAATCATCATGTAGTTTCTAACACTGCTGCAAATGTGTTTCTTGACATATAAAACATTAGATGGGAAGAAAAAGTGTTCAAAACATAAAACGGTTAGTTAATGTCGTTAACATTACTCAAGAATAAGAGTTCAACGACATATTTGACATAATATCCTTGAATTCATCTTTTAAATGTTTCTTACTACTTCTCAGACACAGTACTAGAGCTTCTTAAAATTTTGACCCTCTGGGTACTTGTCTAGTTTCTTAAAAACCTGTTTCTTATAGAAAAGAACGTGTACAGTAAAAACCCGCATATAAGAACCTACAATTTTGCAAGTCAGCCTGACTAGGTTCTTATATATTGGGTATTTAGTGGGAAATGAGGCTGTTGAGGTTCTTAGATTGGTTCTTGGTTTATTCGGGGCTTTTACCAATATCTCTTTTATTCTGATTCAAAGTTCAAGCCTATTATTCACAGTCAGTTCAATGAAATCCCTTCTACCTGAAGAAGGTGTTGAGGAAGATAAAAAAAATGGGTCTACTACCAAAGACATGAGTTTCAGTAACATAATGAACAGCTAATACTTGAAGCTTAGGACTGGAAATACTGAACAGGACATTTAAAACATATAGGTTCAGAAAATACTAAGCAACTGGAGTTTTAATGATGATCTACAAATAAGAACCTAACCTCAAATTTCAGGCTGAATTGGTTCTTATACAATGGGGGTCTAATTTCAAAATTCCAGGCTGTAGGTTCTTAATCCATTAGGTTCTTATACGCGGGTTTTTACTGTAGTTGAATTAACATAAGCTTCAAGTCTTTTTAAAAGATAGGAAGAATGATTATTGAATCTTCCTTTTGATTTAATGGCTCGAAGAGAACTTCGGGTACTTTGCTATAATTCTACCGAGGGGATTTTTGATATCTTGATTATTTTCAGAATTACGGCGCCCTCTTTGTTTCAACCAGTCTCGAGGTTGAGACGTAATCAAATTGCTAAATCGTAAACCAGAAAAGCTACAGATTTCTGCTTACCACCATATTGTAGACCTTGATAAACTATTTTTTCTTGAAGATTGTACCGTTCTTCCTCTATCAATTTAGGATTTACGATTATTTTAATTTTTTTTCAAAACTTGTAATGGATTCTTTCAATAAAAAGAAAAAATGTTTTAGGCCTAATTCTGAAAATAATCAATCAAGATATCAAAAATTCCCAAAGTAGAATTATGGCAAAGAGCTCGAAGTTCCCTTCGGGACTCGTCCCCCTCTCCCCCCCCCCCCCCCCCCCTTAGTGTCCGCCACTGTTTTAAACGATACTACTTCATGTAATTTTTGAAAGAATGTAATCTGATATTTAGAAATTCAATCATACACGGTAGTTAAACATATTCTTAGATACGTTACGAAAACTATAAGGCAAANTTTCCTCAGCCTATTGTTTGTCCACTTGTATGGATGTTTCATGATAGGGCAACTAATTTAAAGTTAAATCGCATTCACGAAAGAGCACTGCGATTGGTATGCAAAGATAGTGAATCAGAGCTAGAGAAGTTGAAGAAAAAATATGTAACCATTCATCAGCACAATCTGCAATTGCTAATGATTGAAATATTTAAAACGAAAAACAATCTAAATCCAACATTCATGAAAAGCATTTTTACTGAGAGAAATATTTACTACAGTTTGAGATGTAAAAATCATTTGCAATTGCCAAAAGTAAAGACAACAACATACGGAATAGAGAATATAGAGTTCAGAGGTCACCATTTGTGGTTCTCATTACCGAAGGAAATTGAAGATTCCAACACACTAGCTGAATTCAAACGAAAAATAGAATTATGGAATGGAAATACTTGAATCTGCAGATTGTGCAAAGTTTTCATTAAATATTTAGGGTTTTTGTAGATTTTAAAGTAGAAAATTGTGAATTAAGTTTTTAGTTTATTTTGTTGGCGTTAATTAGCTTATTAGCTATATATATTTTTTGTCGTGTTGCCAACGTAAAAGAAATTGTTAATAAATTAAAAAAAAATAATTCTCCATTAATATTGTTTTCCTGTTGTTTTAGCAAAAATCCAGGGTCTGAGTTTCTTGTAAAATGATTTCTTAAAGGCGGGATTTTACTGTACCCCATTTCCCCTTAGTATGCAAAAGAACGACAAAATATGACAGAAATAGCAATGCAGATGTGTGCCTTTGGCGAGGTCCCCTGCGTGGCCGAAACTCAGGTTACTCAAGTGCGCGCGCACTTTAATTGATAGGTTCCAACCCCTCCAACTTAAAATAATCGCTGTAAAATCTGTAAGCCAAACTTCTTTCTGCAGTCAGGGCCGTAGGGAGCATCTTAAACTTGGAGGGGCACGACACTTCAAGGGCACTTTTTTCATTAAGCTAAAGGGGCATTTCTTCAAACAAAAAGGGCTATTTCTCGATTATTGCAAAAACTTGGGGGGGGGCACGTGCCCCTAGTTCCCCCCGGTTCCTACGTCTCTGTCTGCAGTATATAAATTCGTAGGCCGAGAGGGCTGAGAAAGGGCACGTTTAGGCCAAAATAAAGCACTTTTGAAAACTTGGAGGGACATGGCTCCTCCTGTGCCACCTGGCTCACGCATCTAATGTCTACATCTCGAAAATTTTCTGACAAATACTAAATTTACTTCACCGTCGCAATTATCCTTTCCCGAAGTGACTATTCCCCCGTACCCCTGAAACGTCTGCAAAATTATCAAGAATAACGAATACAAATTGCACAGGTACTTTATCAACCTAGATCTTGTTGTTATATTCACAGATATTTGCCAAATGCGAGGGAGAGCAAACAGCTCACAACTGTGCTCAAACGGGCTCAAACATCCTTTCAAAGATTTAAGAGACCGGGGAATGTTGACATTGCATTTTGTTTAAAGTTATTGCAAGAAAATTGTTCCTTTACAATAAAAAGCGACTGTACCAATGATCTGAAACTGATTTCTTTTCAATTATTCAATATTTGTTCACAAAATAGATTCTCTTCAGACGACTAAATAAAGTCTTTCTTGTCGGGAGCCTTTCAAGGTTGGAAAAGTTGGCCATAAGCTTTTTGCGCATAGATAGCCCTAGCTGTCATCTGATTACCCAAGGGAAATAATGATGGAATGCCACCGGCTTTTCCACCAGAATCCCGTTCTTTTCCGCTGGAAAAAGTCGGAAATCTGGCCGGAATCCAGTGGTAAACTGGCGGTATCCCGGAGTACCGCCGGTAAATGTTTTGTTATTAACCGAAACTTTCCGCCAAATTTCCGGACTCATTTGTGAAGTTATTTTAGCAGTGATATACCGCTGCCGGACCGGCATACGGGTGGAATTCCGCCGGATTGCCAGAACGTTTTTGCGTCAGAACTTCGATGACAATGTAACCCTCAAACGCGATAGAAATGCATTAGAAATGTGACGGAAAAAAGAATCGTTGACGCTTTTGAATGCCCTGTCCTAATGCATTTGGATGGAATCAAACATTTTCTTTCTATATTGATCGTTTTTCAGTCGCTCTTGCACAAATTTAACAGCAAGTAGCTAACTGGCAACAAAAACAGGCGATTGGAGAAAATCTTGGCATTTGAAAAAGCCATATAAAAGTTCTCAATTCTGCAATTGTTCGATGGAAGAACGCAAATAATGTGCAAGAGTCACAATTTTGCGAATGCTTTAACGATGTAAATGGGCAAAACATGAATCTGAAAATGTGAGCAATAATGGTACCAATTGTTTTGTATCTAATTCAGGTCTTATGATTCACCCAGCTTTCGAAAGACCTCCGACAAAAAATAGTTTTGCAAGTGATAATCATCGTGAGAGGGGTGCAGATGGTGAACCACATATTTTGCTTAAGCTGCAAGAATTACTTGAAGATAGCTTGTATAGCGAAGGATTTAACTTCATTCTTGCGAAAGACTACCGGGTGAGTAGAAAAGTGTGTGCGTTTGCCAGAATATACAATCAAGAAACATCCTCCAAGTTCGACGTACTAAAATGGGTGTAAAATTCTATTACATTTATCTTTGAATTGAATGGCTTGAAAGGAACTTAGGGTACTTTGCTGTAAATCTGCTGTGGAAATATTTTGATATCTTGATGAGTTTCAAAATAGCGGCGTTTTTATTTTTGTTGAAAGAATTCATGGAAAATTTTGAAAAAATTAAAATCATCGTAAGTAATNGGCATTTGAAAAAGCCATATAAAAGTTCTCAATTCTGCAATTGTTCGATGGAAGAACGCAAATAATGTGCAAGAGTCACAATTTTGCGAATGCTTTAACGATGTAAATGGGCAAAACATGAATCTGAAAATGTGAGCAATAATGGTACCAATTGCTTTGTATCTAATTCAGGTCTTATGATTCACCCAGCTTTCGAAGGACCTCCGACAAAGAATAGTTTTGCAGGTGATAATCATCGTGAGAGGGGTGCAGATGGTGAACCACATATTTTGCTTAAGCTGCAAGAATTATTTGAAGATAGCTTGTATAGAGAAGGATTTAACTTCATTCTTGCGAAAGACTACCGGGTGAGTAGAAAAGTATGTGCGTTTGCCAGAATATACAATCAAGAAACATCCTCCAAGTTCGACGTACTAAAATGGGTGTAAAATTCTATTACATTTATCTTTGAATTGAATGGCTTGAAAGGAACTTAGAGTACTTTGCTGTAAATCTGCTGTGGAAATATTTTGATATCTTGATGAGTTTCAAAATGGCGGCGTTTTTATTTTTGTTGAAAGAATTCATGGAAAATTTTGAAAAAATTAAAATCATCGTAAGTAATAAATCAATACAGTAAAGATGATACAATCTTCAAGAAGACCATTGTTTATGAAGGTCTGCAACATGGTGGCAAGCAGAAATCTGTCGCTCTTCTGACATAGGATTTAGAAATTTGATGACGTCACAGCCTCAAATATAATAAATGCCGCCACTTTGAAAATAATCAAGATATCAAAAGATTTCCACGGCAGATGTACAGGAAAGTACCCTAAGGCCCCGTTCACACTGCTCCGTTTTTGTTATTATCCGTTTTTGATGCATCGAAGCTAACCGTTCACATTGTTCCGTTTTTGTGCAAAAACGGAGGGAAAAGCATCCGTTTTTGTCCGTTCACATTGATCCGCCTGATCACAAAAACGGAGGGAAAAACCTCTGTTTTTGTGCGTTCACATTGATCCAGTGCGTTTTCAAAAACCTCCTTTTTTGTGGATATCCACTGTTGACAGTGTTTTCGAAAACCTCCGTTTTTGTGCCGTTTTTGTGCAGATTAGTGTGAACGCTTTCACAAAAACGGATGTTTTTCTCTCCGTTTTTGTACAAAAACGGAGCAGTGTGAACGGGGCAGTTCCTTTAAAACCATTTAATTCAAAGAAAAATGTAAAAGAATTTTACACCCACCTTTTTAAAGATTTGAGCCCTATGCTCTAAAATCGGTCATATCGTTCTGGGGTTATTGGCGATTATGCTTGAAATTGGGAAGAGCTTGAAAAAGGACAAGAAATTACAACCAAGTCTTCAGCTTTAAAATGATGGCAAGTCGATCAAAATCTTCTGAGAAGCTAAGATAAGCTATGCAAATGCGAGGGACTGGGGACATATTTGTTTTCAACCCAGGAGGCTGTTTATGCTCTTGTTAATGTCACTGTTCATAAGCTAAATATTAATATTAGAGGGGATTTGATCGTCATTTCTAGTCCTCTATCCAGTATGTTCAAAACAGCTCCGCAGCTCTGGAACAAAAATTGCTGATAATTCTAGAACGAAATGAGCTATTTTAGCGACATAATTTTAACATCTAAGTTAGCCTTTTCACTCATGACAAAAGGCCTTGGGGACGAGGTTGCTTTTCACTATCAAATGGCATATATAGTACGATGACATTGTTGGACTATTCGTAATTATACAATTTGTGAAACGCCGATACTTTTTTGACTCACCTGGTATAATGCACTGCAGGCTAAAAAATTTACAATCATCATCATCATCACCATCGTCATCATTTGCTTATATTTACAGTAGGTGAAAACAAAACAATAGCTAAAATTACAGCTAATTAGGGCCTACTATTTTACATAATGACGATTTTTCTAAGTAAATAATGATACTATAATTACAAGATAAAAACATAAAAGTCTATCCTGTTAAGAACCCGACCTGTGGTACATATAATTTGCAGAGCCTACAGATACATTTGTCACCATTCTAAAATCTAATTTGTTTTTTAAAAATGGGAGGAGTGTTTGCTTGTTTTATTTCTTGCGGTAAAAACTGCCACAGTTTATTTCCAGTCTGAGTTATGGACTCAACTCCAATGGATGTGGTTCGTACCGTTTGGAGTTGAGCGTCGTTGTCATGCCTTACAGTGTAGCTAATGTTTCGCTGCATAAAATTATCCTTCATGAATGGTGGATCTAAATTGCATTGATTTAAAACTGCTTTTCTTATTTCCAGGGGCGTCACGAGCCTTGAAAAAGTAGGGTGGACTCAGCAAGGAATCATGTCCTGAAAGGTATACCCAGCCTTGTTTACACTGTTTTTGCTTATGAATCAATACTACCCTCAGAAGAACTGGTCCAACCCAGTCCACCCCCTGGAGACCCCTTGCTTATTTCATGTTTGGTTTACAGATCGTCGTCCTGAAAGGGGATCTGGGATTTGGCTGAAATGACACTCTGGAAATGGGATTGTTGTGATGACATTTGATATACTGGGGCTGGAATCACTATTGGCAATAACAATAGACTGGGAATGAGCTTCGTTTGAGTAATACCTTTAAATTGTAGGCAGTTCTTTTCAGATCCAGTTTCTCGAATCTCTTNTACATTTGTCACCATTCTAAAATCTAATTTGTTTTTTAAAAATGGGAGGAGTGTTTGCTTGTTTTATTTCTTGCGGTAAAAACTGCCACAGTTTATTTCCAGTCTGAGTTATGGACTCAACTCCAATGGACGTGGTTCGTACCGTTTGGAGTTGAGCGTCGTTGTCATGCCTTACATGGCAGCTAATGTTTCGCTGCATAAAATTATCCTTCATGAATGGTGGATCTAAATTGCATTGATTTAAAACTGCTTTTCTTATTTCCAGGGGCGTCACAGCCTTGAAAAAGTAGGGTGGACTCAGCAAGGAATCATGTCCTGAAAGGTATACCCAGCCTTGTTTACACTGTTTTTGCTTATGAATCAATACTACCCTCAGAAGAACTGGTCCAACCCAGTCCACCCCCTGGAGACCCCTTGCTTATTTCATGTTTGGTTTACAGATCGTCGTCCTGAAAGGGGATCTGGGATTTGGCTGAAATGACACTCTGGAAATGGGATTGTTGTGATGACATTTGATATACTGGGGCTGGAATCACTATTGGCAATAACAATAGACTGGGAATGAGCTTCGTTTGAGTAATACCTTTAAATTGTAGGCAGTTCTTTTCAGATCCAGTTTCTCGAATCTCTTCTTTTCACATAGAAGGTCTCCTTTAAATCGTGTGTTCATCAAAAATTTTAACCATAGAATATTTGAGAAGCAGTCCTTATGGACTGACGGGGTTACCTTGCCTAAATACGTACAAATGAATGAAAATGAAATATTTCGTTCAAAAGCTTTACCAAGTATGATTTTTTCCAGCTACCCTACCACTACGTAATTGTTACGCTGTTGACTTCACTTCATCTGTCGAATTCTCGACAGCCTCGTTTCTATCGAAATGAAAAAACGAACCAGCCTGGCTAATCTAAATTTTTGGAAAGTTCTTTACAGACAAAGCTCCTCAAACAGAGGACCAGTTCACAGAGGTGAAACACGCAGAACAAATTAACGCTGCGGTTAATGAACCAAGTTTGTGGTTTGGTCGATCAGTTGAGTGAACAGGCTTTGCGAACACTTATTTCGTCCGCATAGAGACAGATCTTATACTCGATTATAGTAGGTTTTTGCAAATTTTGCCAGTATTAGGGTGACTGCAGGCCTCCAGCATATGAGATGGCTTGCACGCATATAAAAAGAAAGCAAATATTTGATTCGATGCAATGATATCTTTTCTGATATCTTGTAAAAGAGAGATTGCCATAAGCAGAGTCCAGAAAAAGTCACGGCTCCACGGCTGTGAGCCGGGGGAAGATTTTGCTAGTTAATGTCACATTTGAGGAAAGTTTAATAGGTACTTTTTGTAAGAAACCTGGGAAAATGTGGGTTATTTGGCAACAGCAACTAGTTTATAAATTTTAGGGTTACATACAACGCAAGGAGTTCGAAAAATCTAGTTATGTGGACTTGATAAAACGACGACGGTTCAGTTCAACTAACGAAATTGGCATCCGTAGGAAGGTTCAACCCTTTTCTCGACTCTGGCTATAAGACTGCTAATCAACATCTTTTCCAGACCAAGAAGCTATGATACAGTAGCCAAGTACTATTTTCAGAAATGATTCTCCTATGCCCTATTTTTAGAACCATACCTTAACTCTCAACGGTGCTCTAGCTTCTTGTCCATTTTTGCTTTGCTTTGGATTGTGCTTGTAGACTTACGACGTGATTCCTTGTATTCGTTCAATTTTTTTAATCTGATGTTTTCATTTTCTATAATATCATCCAATTCAATGCGGAAGACGGAGACTCGTGTAATCAGTCTATTGTGCTTGCTCTCTTTTTGCTCATAGTTATCACGAAATTATCAATTCTCGAATAACTTTCTCTCTCTCTTTTCCAGGGCACCAAACCAACAGCACCCTTTTGTCTACTAACTGCCAGCATGATGTTACCACAAATTTCTAAATCCCAGCATGCACCTTTTCTTAGCTCATACGACAGTTCCTTCCTTAGCAACAATTCTCTTAGAAACACAATGCTGGTCTGCTTGTCTGTGTTATGGCATCGTGAAGCAAAATATTCCTCTTGTTGTCATGGTTACGTTGTATGTCAAGTAAAAATAGTTCGAAAACGTAATGGAGGATAAAATTGCTTGCATTTTTTAGAAATATATAAACGATGACTAGTATTTTTTTTCGCCCTGTCATTTTTCCTGAATCCCCATAAATCTTGTTGGAACATTTTCTTTGAAAGTGAGCATTAAAGTTTTCGCCCTCGAATTCCCTGCAGCGATATAGCAAGGTAGGAGACGGGGTCTTAGGGCANTTAGCAACAATTCTCTTAGAAACACAATGCTGGTCTGCTTGTCTGTGTTATGGCATCGTGAAGCAAAATATTCCTCTTGTTGTCATGGTTACGTTGTATGTCAAGTAAAAATAGTTCGAAAACGTAATGGAGGATAAAATTGCTTGCATTTTTTAGAAATATATAAACGATGACTCGTATTTTTCTTCGCCCTGTCATTTTTCCTGAATCCCCATAAATCTTGTTGGAACATTTTCTTTGAAAGTGAGCATTAAAGTTTTCGCCCTCGAATTCCCTGCAGCGATACAGCAAGGTAGGAGACGGGGTCTTAGGGCAACGTGCCCCAAAGTTCTTCGAGAACGTTCTATTTTAGTCTAAAGTGCCATTTTGGTACGAGATGAAAGTTTTCTTTATCCTTTCATGCCCTAAAAGTATGTTTTAAAATGCCCCCTTTTCTAAATACAGCCCCGAAAAGAGTTTTGCCCCCTCCAAGTAAGAAGCCCCTCCAACGATACCAGTAGGATGGTTTAAATTCTGCCTCACCGTTTAAACGGGCTAGCTCCGTTTCCTTTTTGAAATAATTTTTGATTTTATGCCGTTTTTCGTTTTGTATCGTCATCAACACGGTTTCCTACATTCTGTCAACCATGACATAAATGCCTGATTTGGCATTTTAGAAGAACTGACTTGAAAGAATGCATTACTTGACCAAAGGAACAGTGAACTTGTAAACCCAATCTTTATCCTTGCAAGGTGTGGAATGAAAATGTTACCAACACGTAGTTACGTAGTTGTAACAAGCATATGTGAAGCTGAAACTTCTATAACTTTTAAATGACACGACCAAACAAGAGAAAAATCCAGCCAATTTTGCACAAATACAAACTACACGATTTAATTGGAAATTTTTCTGTAGGTAGGAGCTTGAAAAACAGCCTGACTTTTGTGATTTTTTTCGTTGTTTTCTCTCCAAACTCTATTGAACTGAATTTAGCTATTCGCTCAAAACTGCGACTCATAACCTTACTGTTCAAAAGTCCGATATACCAGGACAAACAGCCGCATTTTTTGAGGCGGCGGCAATTCTTGATGATATGTGTGGAAACAAGATGTAAGCAAGCTCGAGGTTATTCTCCAGTATTTTGCGAAACATTCTTGGAGCATTTCTCCAAAATTGGTATAAACAAACATTGGCCTATCTGAAAAATTGTATTGAGAAACTTTCGACAAAGCTTGATCCGAGCTTGATAGCGTGCTCAAAGACCCTTTGTACACCAACGAAGTCGCATGCTGGGGTGTTATTTTCGAGATTTTAGTATAAATATGGGTATACTTTTCGGAAATTTAGTGTTAATATGGGTCGGTATCTCTTCACCTTGGCGGCTCATCCCTATAAGCAAATAAGTCAAGTACCTCTCCGGAGGAATTTTGAGTGGGCCCTCTACAGGAGCGAGGACACCCATTGCGAAAGCATCCAGCCTTTCAGCTATTCTAAAAAAGAGTTTTGAATCGAACGATATTTTTTACATTTTGTAGAATTTTCGAATGTGTGCAAAACTGATAGAAGCTTCAATTCAACGCCACTCAATCAAACCTTCTTATAAAAATATAAAAATGTATGAAAATATCGCTCGATCCAGACTCTTTTGTAGAACAGGTCTATTTCGCAATAGGTGAAGAAACAAACGAAGGCGGAGCAACATACAAACATTATAAAGATGAACTCGAAATTATACAATCCTACCAATCACTTGAAGTAAATAAGTAATTTTCCATGTTCGTTAGCATTCATATTTCTAAATTCCTAAATTAAATTGCGTTTTAATCTTTTAGAAGTAGCCGATTTCGCTGCAAACATTTGGCCACAACCAAGAAACAGCTTCAAATAATTGCTTATGCACTGAAGTTATTAAAAATTGACGAGACGCAAGAACAATTTTACTTTTAACCAGGAGGTTTATCGCTTTAAAAAAATTCCAGCAAAAAATCCAACTCGAGTTTTGATATTTGCGAAGGTGGAAGTAAAATGGCCACCAGTACTACAGCCTGGTGGGTTAGAATAATGTTTCAAAAATAATTAAAATTTGATTATTTTATTTATCTTGAACTTCATTCAACTTTTATGAAACTTTTATGAAAGTTATGTAACGTTCGTGGATGTTTCCATAAGATCGTCGAGCGAGATCGCTGGAGTCGTTCACAACGATCCAAACGATCGTAACGACTATATGGAAACCAGGCTTAAAGCTCTCTAATAATCTCGATTCGCAAATGGCTTGGTTTCAAAATGAGATCTATAGCCACGTAAAAAGCTACATTAGGTATCCTTCACAAAAACTGTGAGACTGCATCCCCTTCCCCCTCAGTCAATGTTGTTTGGTTTGATTTTGGTGTGACTGGATGTAAATTTGTGTTGGAAACATAGCTTAAATCACAACATTGACT
>REGM01000321.1:255211-286222 GCA_004194415.1 Aurelia aurita
GGGGGGGGGTGGGTGGGGGGGGGGGGGGGGGGGGGGGGCAAGCAAGAATGAAGCCACACAATTGTGATACTTTCGGCATGCAAGCCTTTTTCATAAGTTGGAAGAATGTTTCAACAGAGATATATTTCGTTCAGGTAGATCTTCTCTAAGAATATTTTTGACCATTCCTCCCCTTATGGAGAAAAACTTCCAACAGTATCTGCAATGTTTTCAAGCAATGTTTTCAAATCATATCAACCTATTTTCGCTGTTGATAGCTCAAAGAGTTCTCAAACCAAAGCAAAGATCCTGGTTCCAATTTATATAAGTTAAGCTATTGAAGCGTGCAAGTATATCTACAGGGCAAGTAATACCGGGTGAGTCAAAACAGAGTTCCGTGTACTCGATTGGTAATGAATAAACAACATGCGATTCGATTGTGCTGATTAAAATTTGTATGCGTAGCTCAAAGAAAATATTACACATATAGCTATTCATACCCATGCCAAAATCTGAGTATTTTGAATCGTTTCATTTGCGGACCAAAGACCAATTGCCCAATATATTGTATTCCGTGAAATGTCTCTGCCAGTGCTTCTTTCAGCCTTTTGTCAGATTCTTAAGTAACTTCAATCACAATGAAGTTGGTCCGCAAATAAAATCACTTTGGTATGGGTATGAATAATTTTGGACTTAACTGTACATACCCTTTTCGATGGTTTTGCTCAATTTCTTTGCTTTCAATACAATATTTTCTCAAAAATTATCGTCTCCAAGAAACACAAAGTTGCCCAAAAATCCTTGATCAAATAACAGCCGTCTTGCTGATCAAGATGAGTTAAATTACTATACCGGGTGAGTCAGAAAAAACGTAGGGTGTTTGCCAATTTTTACAGATGCAGTATAATATGCAAATTCGTTTCTTTAAAGCTCATTGCATAGAAGAAAAGCTAACGTAGATATGAAAATTTGTTTGGTCGAAATCAGTCTTTCCGTTCCAGAATTACGAGCGATTTTAGTAGAATGGTGTTTCACGAGATTGCTAAAATAGGTCTTCAATTAGATTCATATTCATGCACGCGTGACCTTCTAAACCATGACAAACATATTGTTTCTCTACCAAAAAGTTGAAACTAGGCATGCATTGTGTTAGAGCACAGAAGGAAAATCTAATGATACTTATGTTGTATCCCTTGGGGACTAGACATTTAATTGTCATTGTTAGCAAGCTGAAAGTTCTTTTACTAGCGATACTTTTCACCAAAATGGCTATATCATAAAATTGCACATATAAATAAGTAAAGAAGTGACCGATTTTAACAAACTAAATTTCTATAACTAATTTACTCTTTTTTTCTGCAATTTTCTGCTGATTTGACTTATTTTTCAACAGATTATGGCTTGCAAACGTCCCACGTTTTTTCTGACTCACCCGGTATACAGGAACGAATCTCGTTCATAAATCTTACAACTATCAAGTGAATTTCTTTTTCTTATTATTATCCAAACGCAGTATCCTAAAGCTTTGATTCTGTTCTCGATCAGCAGGACAGCTGTTCTTTGATAAAAGGTTTTTGGAAATTTTGAGTATTTCTTTGAGACGGCAATTTGAAGAAAATCTTTTCTTGCAAGCACAGAAATCGAATGAAAAGCATCAACCATGGTATCTATATTAAATCTGACCTTTCAGCTACACACAAAAATTGTAATCAACACAATCGAATCACAGGGTTTTGATATATCGCCGATTAAATAGCCGGAACTCTATTTTAACTCGCTTGGTACAAAATTTCTTCACTACTGAGTGACCCAAAAAAATGAACATTTTTGAAAAATCACAAAAATTTAAGTAATATTACGTATTATGGGAATTTCCTTTTCTTGCATTTTCGTCAAGGACCAAATTAATGGAGTGAATTTGCAATTGTTTGAAATCACTTTCAGTTTTTCGGAATTTAAGCTTTTATGAGGTACATGGTTTTGAAGCATGCCCTGAAATCGCAAGAGATTGTTATCAAATTGAATTTTTAAGCCGCAATACCAATTAAGTTGGTTGTCAATGTCCTTGACAAAGCTTTTATATCATGTAAGACCTGTACTTTGAACGTTAAATTGCAAGATATAGCTTTTTAGCTAAAAAAGGCTGTTTTGTCAAAATACTATTGCTCAAAATATGGGGTTCAAGCTGTAGTTTCGTCGTATCTTTCTCGTTAGAAGAACATAACAATGATCTCTGAAATTAAGTTGATCCTTGATGCAAGTCCACAAAAAGAAACTTTTATGATCGGTAACAAAATCAATTTTTGGTGTTTTTTGAAAATGTTTCACTTTATTGGGTCACCCGGTAGAGTCAATCAAACTTCAAGACACGTTTTTGCTATTTACGTACATAACTAACGCTGTAATGATTGCACAAGCTTATTTTGCTTATTTTTTGCATATTTGCTAATCTAAGCTTATTTTGCTGTCAGTTTATGTAAACAACTAGGAGAAACATAATCACTCACGATGGCAGCACCCTTCTTTGAGTAGAAAATTTGCGTTACTTCTCCAATGCCTTTAGTCCTTCGCTCCCTGAATAAGATCCGTGCACCAACTTTGATGTACTCTGGCTGCTTTATGAACCGGAATCGAATTTTCGCTCTTTGGCCAGTTCGTAATGAATCCTAGGAAATAGAAAGAAATATATTTTAAGATCTAAATTTGATCAGGTGACCTAAATAACTACATATTTTTGGAAATCACAAAAATTTGTCAATTTTTCTGATCTTCAAGGTTCCTTTCGGTGCATTTATGTCAGTCACGAAAATAGTTCAGAGATATGCTAGAGTGCATATTAAAAAATTCATGTTTTTACGAGCTACCCGAGTTTTAGCATGGCCCAAAATTGCAAGAGACAAATACTAAATCGGATTTTTATCCCGTACGACTTCGAAGTGGCCTGATTTGTCACAGAACTTTCCATCGGAAAAGAGTTTTCAAGAAAACCAGTCCACGGATTCTTGAATTTTCGATACACAACGATTTTTGTAAAGATCTTCTAAGATTAGTTATAATACAGCAGCTCTGAAGAAAACCCTTCACGGCTTTTCGTAGCGCCTCCTCGTCGCAAGTTGTATGGAAGTCTGTTTCAAATTAGACGTCAGGTGAAATGTCCGCGAATAAAAAATTGAAGTGTTTTGTAAGAGTAATTTTGAGTTTCGCAAATCTCACTTGACATATATTTATTTGAGATACAGAGCCCTTTCCACAGGGTTGTCAAAAAGACATTTCAGATTGGGGTTTCAAGAAAACAAATCTATACGTTTTCTTAGCACTTTTAATGGGACGATTGCACTTTAGCGGAACAGATTTATGTCATATCTCTCAGGAACGAATTTGACCAAATACCCTACTAACCCTAACTAAACCCTACCTTACGCTAAATAAAGTCTAACTAACCCTAATTTAAACCCTAACCAACCCTAAATAAAGCGACTTTTCCAAAACCTAACCCTAACCCCATGACACATAACGTGCCAATACTGAAAGCTGGTCCGCTAAATTGCAGACTAGCCCTATTTGCAAACCTTGAAAATCCATGACACATGACAGGTTTTTGGTGGCAATTTTATTTCTTATGAGTGTGAGACTCCGATAATAACTCTTTAAAAATTTACACAGCGTTGATTAGCATAATTAACCAAGTAGCTACGGCAATCAAAGATTATCGCCTGTTTCAGTTGATGTAACAACACATTCTTCTACAATCTTTAAATGTGTTTAATGAATAAGCAAAAACTTATCGTAAATTTGCAACATATGCTCGCTTAGGTGCGATTAAAGAGATTAAGGATCCTACACAACACTTTAGTTTAAATATAGCGTGGTACACCCACTCGTACTAAATTTTTCATTCAAGATTTTAGGGAATCAAACTAAGAATGTGTGGGGAATTTCACTTCTAACTGCTTCAAATTGCCAAGAGCTACCGGGTGGCCCAAAGAAGTGAACATTTAAAAAGAATCATCAAAATTTGATTATAATCCAATGCTCTAAATTTCTTGTTCTGCAAAAGTTATATCTGAAAATATCAAGTTGCAGCTTCGGGATAGGCCGTTCTCGCTTCCGTACACATTTTTCTAAATTCCATACATCTCAGTTTTTACGCCTTCCTTGGGCTGCTGCTCCTACTGCCCCTCTGCTAATGTCTACGAGCAAAACATGCCAAGATATTCCGATGAGAAGCTCACAGAAACAAACTGATTCATGTAGGTATAATCTGTTCTTTCAAGAACAAACACGTATGCCTAATGCTAAATCGACAAATTCAAAGATTTGTTCAAATTAAATGATTTTGTTAGTATGGATAGCGCGTCACTGTAGAGATAAAAACTTTTTATTTTGTTTTTCAAAATATTTTATGTCGCGATCTTATACTTTTTTTAAGTTTCAGTCAGTGTTGCGTTTTGCAGATCATTTGTAAATTTAGGAGCTACCTGGGTTTGAAGCATGCTCCAAAATCACAAGAGATGATTATCAAATAGAATATTTAACCCGAAAGACCAATCAAATTGGTTGCTAATATCCTTGATAAAGCTTTTACATCATGTACTAGGACCAGAACATTTGTATGAAATCACAATATATTGCTTTTTGGCTAAAAATACGACGTTTTGTAAAATATTATTGTTCAAAACATTAAGTTAAGTTTTCCTCGTCTCTTTCTGGAAGGAACAAAATAATAACGATCTCTCAAATTAATTTGATCCTTGATGCAACTGCACAAAGAGAAATATTTATGATTGGTAGCAAAACCAATTTTTTGTGGTTTTTTTTAAGCTTCACTTTTTATTGGGTCGCCCAGTATTTTGTCGAAAACGTGATGTTGAGAATTACCGGGTGAGTTAAAAAATGGTACAAGCGTTTGCCAGAATATACAGCGAAGAAAAATCCTCCAATTTCAACTATGGGGCCTATTTTGAAATTGGTCGCGCTCAGAGAAAATCGCATTTTTGCTAATAACAGATATTCTGTGGTTGCAAAGTAATTAAACTGTTTTCAGTACCTGCAGGCAGTAGAATGTCACTCATTTTACCATCATTTTCACACAAATTCGTTAAGGTGCGAATTCTGCTGCGTAAAAACTCATTTTTTATAAAAACGTGCCATTTTTGAACTTGTCTTCATACTGCTGAATGGAAACGAAATTTTCATCTAATAAGGAGCTGGGAACAAAATCTAACACGGAATTATGCTGAATTTTAATTGAAATAGCGCTATAGAGGCATATGAGTCTCTAGTATGAAGCAGGCATTGCCAAAAGGACAGGAAAATTTTGTCCATCCGACAGATTTTTGAATTAAAAAATAGGCCATATGGTTTATTTTATAGCAGAAGGATAGTTTAGGTTTGGAAGTATGTTTCACTACAATCGGTCATATCGTTCTGGAGTTATTGGCGATTTTGCATGAAGCTTTTTTTGGAAGTGCTTGAAAAAGGACTTGCTAGAAAAATGATGGCAATTGCTTCAAAATCTTCGGAGAAGTTAACAAAATTGCTGATAATTCTAGAACGAAATGAGCTATTTTAAGGAAATAAATTTTGACATCTAAGACAGCCTTTTCATTAGAAAATGACACATGCTATGATGATATTGGTGGATTATTCATAATTATACAGTCTTTCGACAAGATAAAGAAAGCACGAACTCAGGTAATAAAGTCATGTGGTGTTGGGAGCCTGGGAGGGAGGTTGCTCTACTTATGGCGCTTAAAGGTGGTGCTGATTGGGTAAATAAGACAATCCAAAAGAATAGAATTAGGCAAGCTTCAGTAATTTCGATGTGCATCGAAGTTCAAGAAGATGATAACGATCTAGCTCCCTTTATTCGTGAGAGAAAGAGTGATCGGAAGCATACAAGCTTGGTGAATATTCAATTACTGGATCTTTTGTTATTGATCTTATCTAAAGATCTAGCCAATCATACACTCTCCTTCGCAGAGGCTGTATTACAGGAGGACGGATACAGCCTCTGCGAAGGAAAGTGCCAATCATAGCTGCGACATACAGTGTGCCTTTAAAAACTGAGTTTAAGTTGTCATGGACAGAAAAGGATTATGGGATAGCTTTCACCGCTTGAACTCTGGGTTAGCAATGTTGATGTGGATAAACAAGTACACCTTTAACGTCAACGAACAAGAAAACATTCGAGCGACACAACAAATAAGTTCCTCAGAAGAAAATCGGCAATGAATAACTACCATCAGCAGGAAAGAGAAATTCTGAATTGGAAATAAAAACGAGTGAAATTCGTTTGTTTTGATCAAGAATAGAATCACAAACTCCATCTCACTTTATGAATACTCACAGCGATAGCTTCTGTTGAGTTCCTTAATAATGCAAAGAAATAAGCGGAGTATGACGCAAGTGAAACCACGCTTATATAAAGAAGTGAGAGAAATTCGCTTCTGCTTATGACTAGTCAATGAAAGTAAGCGGATGCGGGGGCCGCTTAATAGCTCTTAAGACGACAAGAGGATTCTATGTGCAGGGTTAGCCTCTCAAGGATTTCAGTTTCGCACGGTAGGGGGTGAAGCAATTATTACAAAATGGCGCCTTTTTAGATAATAATGAGGTCATGGCAGGTCATTTTAGCTAAACACGCATTTTCTGAAACGATTTCATTTCATGTCAGCAAAATATCTGCATAGTAATGTTTGAAATAACCTGCTTGTAATGCTATACACGTAATTCTGATAAGAAAATAAGAATTTGAGCCTCAGTACTGAATACTGAAAGTTTCTTAAAATTATCAGATTTTGAGTACTCGGAGTTCCTTAAAAGTTTCTCAGAGATTCCATAACAATCTTCATGCTTACTGCCTGTGCCCTCGTGAACATTTCAAAACAAAGTTTTTGAAGCCTTTCCAATGTTTAGACATTACTCAAGTACGTTGCAAGTAATATGATACAACCGAGCTCAAACTTAGACTCATAATATTGCAGCTCTAAAACAGGACATCGCCTAGACTCAATACAATCCTCGTAGTAGCTCTTTCATTTGATACAGCTACAACAACAACCTCACTGAAGCGACAATGACAATATCCATTCAATTCAATGACATTAGCGAAAGTTGAAGGTCTTGTGGCCTTGAATGAGGATTGATTCTCAAGTAGTCCTACCCTACAGATCATTATGACTGTCATCGTGGTAGAAATGGCCTTCGCCACCACCTCTTGCGATCTCATTTACTGGGTGGTGTCCCTAATAAAGGTAACGGGAAATATACCAAACGCTCGGAAATGCAACATTTAAAATACGTTGCTCATGTAGTACGAAGTAACAACAACTCACTACAGAAGAAATTCCTGTCATTCAACTCTATAAGTAATCGATGGAAAAGATTGGCAGCCTATGTTGGGATAGATGAAACTCAACTCCGTGAAACGATGATGGATAAAGCTAATCAGCTTATTACGAGAATAATGCCACAAAAAACAATGCCTCAAGAGAACTACATCTTCCACATAGCCGTACACCGCAAAGACAAAGACGAAGAGGGAAAGTTTTCTTAAATCTGGTCAAAATTACACCAATTTTTACGTTCCCTTGGGATTTCTAGGGGGGGGGGCAACTGCCCCTGCTGCCCCTATGCTGTGTACGGCCCTGATCTTTCAATAGGCTAACAAGATGATGATGATGATGATGATGATGAATTTACTGGGTACGTCAATCTCAAATAGGATAAATCATAATCTTGGATAGTTAACTAAACTTCAATGCCTTATATCGGGTGAGTAAAAAAAAAGTGATACCGTTCCAAAGCCTGTAGTTTGCCATCTATTCACCAGATTACTTAAACTGGTTACCATTATGTAGGTAACATGTCAACTTAGATAACTAAATTTAGTTGGTTTAAATCGGTTATATTGTTCCCCAGTTATGAGCGATTTCATAAAATAGTTCAATCTTTGAATCCCCCAAACAGGCCTAAAAACCTTGATCAACTTTGCTAACAATTCAGCATGACGATACGGAAAACTATTTGAAAAACGGCTAAAAAAATCCCAAGTGAAAAGAATAGTAGGGCTGGCTCTGTATCCACACAACTGATTGCCTAGGCAATAAGACAGCCCCGGCCCGTTACAGGGAATCTAAGTATATATAAGCCTTTGGTAAAAATAGCCGTGCAAAGACAATGGGCTGTGACACGTGCCGAACCATATTTGGGTAGCTGATCTATGTCGACAGGAAATACTGACATCTGATAGGCTAGAATTTGACCTCAAATGGCTTGAGCCACTTTTATATGCTTACATTTCCTTTAAGTTTCATTTTCATCGCTGTGGAGCTTAAATGTTGGAAAACTTGATCCAGAAGTTTAGGCCTGTTTTGAACGATTCTGATATAAAACACTTTTATAAAATCACTTGTAAATCAAGAACGATATGACTGATTTTAAGAAAATAAATCTTATTATCTTAGTCGAAATGTTACACATACAATGGCAATCAGATTTTAAGGACTCTGATGAATAGCTGGCAAACTACAGACTTGCAAACATTTCGAATTCTGCCAATGTGAATGAAGATGGAAGATAAAAGTGAAATATGGACACTGGCTTAATGCTGATGGGTCACATGCAAAATCTTAATTTACATGTTGCGTAGAAATGCAATTCAGTCAGGTACAGAAAAGCAAAGCAAGCTGTGGTGGAAGCGGTGATCAAGATAGCAATCAACAAGACGCAACAGAGATAACAACCTTCGAGCCATCATAGAAACTTTTTTCAAATAATCTATATACCATCCAAGTGAGTCACATACCAAGTGTCTTTAAGGCAGGTAAGGCAATTCTCGACAGTTTTTTGCACTGCGCTGCGCGTAGCTTTGGCTACGTGGCAAGGCCCATTACAAACATGGGGAAAAAGAGCGGGAAAATACGTTGAAATTGAATCACGTGACCCATCCATGTGCGCTTTCAAAGTGAATGAACGGAGCTAAGTGGAGGACAATTGTCCGTGTTGCTCCCCGTAGTATCGTCCTTGTAGTGTTTGTATGGTAGATGCTAGGTAGAATAATTAGAAACATGTTTTTGCAAATTTCTATTGGAAAAAATATGAAAGATCAGATCCGTTGCCTTGGCTTGCCTCTATTGGGTGCCCTCAAATTAAAGCGCCCGGCCATTAATGATCACCTTTGTCAAGAAAAGTCTTCCGTGTGGTAGTTGTCGGCTTTTCATGGTAACAAAAGGCCACCCCTGCATAACCCACAAGAACTTAGAAGAAATGATAGATTGTTAAGGATAAATGCAAGTGCGTCATATTCTACGTCATCTTAAAGTTGTTTACACTGCACAGGTCTTGAACAACATACACTATTTGTTCCTTCAACGAGATATTTATTTAGGTTTGCCGAATTTCATTAAAATAAGGCGTTGGCGGGGATCCTGTGAAATATCACGATAAAAAATGTTAAATTCGAGCGTGAAGCATATTACCAGGATAAAATAAGAGAACTAAGTTAGTCTAACTTATCTGACTCGATTTACTCACTTCTGCGCAGGCCTTCCTTCTGTTTCCCTGCCTCGTTTGAAAAACCAATGACATCATTGGATTTTATCTTGATATCACGGATTGTGTTTGGAACCGCATGAGTTGCGAGAGGGAACCTTGGGCCTCGAGCCTGGCTGCCATTGCAAGTTTATCGTAACGCAATTAGCAAAACAGAGATAAATTTTTATGGCCATATGATGTGGTTTAAATTTAGTGTCGTTCAAATTTCCAAATGCATTATNAAAGTTATTTTTGTTTGAGTTAGACGAATTAGAAAATAACATTGAAATAAAAAACGCATCAAAAACCAGTTAGTGCCATGAACAGGTACAGTGTCTTTCCCTCCACTGTTGCCTACGACCATACCACCATGAAAACACCGGTTCTCGTCCGATCACCGAAGTTAAGCATGGTAGGGCCGGGTCAGTACCTCAATGGGTGACCGCCTGGGAACACCCGGTGTTGTAGGCCTTTCATTTTGCCTAATAATTATACTTTTTTGCAGAATAAAAGTAAGGACAAATCCAAACATCTGCCTCGAGCATTTTAACGCCAATATATCAAAACCTTGAAATAAATTAGGGTTAGGGCTAGTTTTGGGGTTAGGGGAAGGGTTAGGTTTAGGGTTAGGGATTTCAGGATTTGATATATTAGCGTATTACCATTTTAGTTGTCTAAACTAGAAGCTGGACAGTACGCCTTGGTGCAATCTATCACTTAATGTTAAGCTTCTGCCCAGCTTTTGAAGCAAATAAATCAAATGTCCGAGGCATATGTTTAGATTTATCCTTCTTCTTTCGATATTTACTCATGTCTTCTCTTAACAATCCCTTTTGGCGTGCACAATGCGACAGTTAGCCGCACTGGTTACGGGGAAACGTTTGTGGCTTTGTTTTGATTTGCTGCTTGAGAGAGAATTCCCTTTGTCTTAAATCGCTAGTCGCTTTGAAGTGGCGTATAAATCAAATGAAACTGAGGTTAAGCTCATTTCTTCTATCACAAATTTGGCTCTGAACTTAGTAGTACGGTTTCTTAACTTTGGCCCCAATTCTCATAGTAAAAGCTTCTTGTAGAGTTTCTTAATTTTCATAACATTGAATTTCACAATTTATCATAATTCAATGCTAATATAGCTTTTTGAGTCGAGAGAGTTACAAGAAAGAACCAAATCATAAACAAAAATTATACTTTTTAGTATTATTTGGATTGGTAAAATACTTACTTGTTCGAAACTTGTTGCAACTCATAACCAAAAATTGAAAGTTTCTCAACTTCGATTTGACCTCTACTAAGTTCCAGTAGAGTTCCTTAATTTATGGAAAATGCTACTACAGTTTCCTGCACGCCGTTTCTTATGAGTTTAGTTTTAGCATAGGGCTCAAATCTTTCGAATTTTTAAAAAAGTAGGTGTAAAATTCTGCTACATTTTCCTTTTAATTGAATAAGTTGAAAGGAACTTAGGGTATTTTGCTGTAAATCTGCCGTGGAAAATTTTTGATGTCTTAACTGTTTTCAAAATGGTGGCGTTTTTATTTTTGTTGAAAGAATTCATGGACAATTTTGAAAATATTAAAATCATCGTAAATCCTAAATCAATAGAGCAAAAATGATACAATCTTCAGAAAAACCATAGTTTATGAAGGTCTACAACATGGTGGCAGCAGAAATCTGGCACTCTTCTGGTTTAGGATTTAGGAATTTGATGACGTCACAGCCTCAAATATGATAAATGCTGACATTTTGAAAATAATCAAGATATCAAAAAATTTCCACGGCAGATTTACAGCAAAATACCTTCAGTTCCTTTCAAGCCATTTAATTCAAAGAAAAATGTAACAGAATTTTACAGAATTTTACATTTGTTCAGAAAATGTGAATATTTTCATGCTCGGCTTGAACCGAAATTTGGTAAGTTTGAAACTGCATTTAGGCATTCATGTTTTTACAGATGTCTGCATCTTGCTGCAAAAATTCTATTATGAAGTGATGCAGACTGCAAACAGCTTATTGAAAGTTGTTATTTTTCTGTATTTTGCTCGTTAAATGAATTTAGCAAATGCAACTAGCAAATCCCGCTGCTTGACAGCTTTCTAATTGTTTGTTTACGTGGGCTCAATATTTGTGAGCTACACCTATGCATTACAATTAAAATAGATTGTATTTACTATAGTTACTATGCACAAATAAGTATAGTCAATTCAGCTGTATTGCCTAATCTGCAGGTGACGGGTGTAAAAGTGTTACCTTCCCGGCTAAGCATGGGCCCAAAGAGAGTTGAGATGTTTGAAAAGGCCTCAGTTCTTGAGCACCTTCCCTATGACTAAATAGCTTGAAAGGAATTTCAGTTACTTTGATATAATTCCATCGTTGTGATTTTTGATACCTTGATTATTTTTCAGAATTACAGCATCTCCTGTGTTTCAGCAAGTTTTGAGGTTGTGACGTTATCAAATTGCTTAATCGCAAACCAGAAAAGCTACAAATTTCTGCTTTCCGCCATATCATAGACCTCAATAAACTATGGATTTTCTTGAAGATTGTATCGTTCTTCCTCTATCACTTTAGGATTTATAATGATTTAAATTTTTCAAAAACTGTTCATGGATTCTTTCAATAAAGGAACACGCTGTAGTTCTGAAAATAATCAAGATATCAAAAACGCAACAATAAAATTATAGCAAAGCACCCGAAGTTCCTTTCAAGTCATTTAATCCAAAATCCAAAGGAAGATGCAATAACCATTTCCACAAAAATTTTAAAGATCTGATGCCTATCATCAGTTCTTGAAAGAACCATATTTTGTTGCGAGCTAACCATATCTCCCATAACCTTCGAAAGGAATGGCCGATTTAAGCCAGCTTAATATCTAAATTTAATTGAACATGTTGGCTATTACACAAGTCATTTACCAATATCATGGCTGTGATATTCAGGGAACCGTAGCCTTTCAAACGGCGTGCGTTTTTATTGACTCGTCCGGTATAAGATTTTAAGTTCTCGCATCCGATATGTCCAGTGCTGCAAAACATACGCGAANCAGAAAAGCTACAAATTTCTGCTTTCCGCCATATCATAGACCTCAATAAACTATGGATTTTCTTGAAGATTGTATCGTTCTTCCTCTATCACTTTAGGATTTATAATGATTTAAATTTTTCAAAAACTGTTCATGGATTCTTTCAATAAAGGAACACGCTGTAGTTCTGAAAATAATCAAGATATCAAAAACGCAACAATAAAATTATAGCAAAGCACCCGAAGTTCCTTTCAAGTCATTTAATCCAAAATCCAAAGGAAGATGCAATAACCATTTCCACAAAAATTTTAAAGATCTGACCCTTATACTCAGTTCTTGAACTGACCATATTTTGTTGCGAGCTAACCATATCTCCCATAACCTTCGAAAGGAATGGCCGATTTAAGCCAGCTTAATATCTAAATTTAATTGAACATGTTGTAAACAAGTCATTTACCAATATCATGGCTGTGATATTCAGGCAACCGTAGCCTTTCAAACGGCGTGCGTTTTTATTGACTCATCCGGTATAAGATTTTAAGTTCTCGTATCCNGAGGAGGGGAGGAGGGGAGGAGGGGAGGAGGGAAGGACAGGAAGGAAAGGAACAGTAGTTTGCAACAGAAGAGTTGGAGAAAATGTAAGTGAAAGAAAATTGGAGTCATGTGAGAGGGGAAAGGAGACATTTACTTACTCGTCCACACCAGCGAAATAGGCAGGCAATTTTGAAACATTGATGCATTGATGCAGCTTCGCAGGAAGCAAAACTTTTTTTCAGCACTGGATATGTCCTTAGTTGAGGGCAACAGGACTTTTTAATCTCAAAATTCAAGATCGTATGCTTACCCTATTGAGATCAACAACCACAGCAGTCTGAATGACATTTCCAATGTGCACTGTTGCTTGGAATCTTTTCGATATTGAGGTTGTGTGGAAAAGCAAAAAGACATCAGCTTCGAATTCGAGGCAGGAATATGGCGTCGTTACAGGTTCCAACAACACAAGGCCCTGCGAAAAAGAAAACAAAGTGTTTAAAATGTGGTGATTGGTCCCACAGCTTTGGCCCTGCTTCTACAAGTTCAAATCAGCAGCCTTTAAAACAGATAGTGGTTCGTGGAAAATTTCTACAACTTTCTAAAAGATCACAAGATAAAACAGCAAATAATGCAACTTTTGAAAGATCATCAAAATTTGATTATGGCACTGATCTTAAAATTTCTAGATGTGATCTTCAGTCAAGAACCAAACTGATTTAAGAGATATTTGAAATTTTATTCCTATGGAAAATGAATTACAGCTTGAAAAAGCCTTACTTTGCTTGAGCAATACCATTTTGCACAGCATCGTTTTTTTTTTACTAAAAAGCTATATCTTGCAATTTCATATGAATGTTCAAACCTACGATGGCCTAAATCTAAGAAACTGTAGTATCATTCGCGAGAAGCGCGAACAATGGAAAATCGGAGAAAAAACCTAGGTGATGCATTCACGCCAAGTTTACGCTAGGTTAAAGATTAGAACGCATTAAAAACCAGTTAGTGCCATGAACCAGTACAGTGTATTTCCCTCCACTGTTGCCTACGACCATACCACCATGAATACACCGGTTCTCGTCCGATCACCGAAGTTAAGCATGGTAGGGCCGGGTCAGTACCTGGATGGGTGACCGCCTGGGAACACCCTGTGTTGTAGGCCTTCCCTTTTGCTACAATTAGGTTTTTTACTAGCCTGCGTGCAGACTATACAAGGAAAGGCATAGTCTGCACGCTGGCTAGTTTTTTTTTACAGAAAATGAAGAAGGACAAATCTAAACATCTGCTTGGAGCTAAATTCAAGGATTGTGAAGAAAAGATACCATTCTTTATTGTAAAGTAGCAATAACAACTATTGTAATGTTCGGGGCATCATCTTACTGAAATTTTAACTTAATTTTTGAGAACTTTCTCATAACTTTAGGTGCATTATTTCCTTCTGAAATCAGGATTTAGCCACAAAGTCCTATTTCTCCATCTACCAAAAAACAGCCAAAAATGGGGTGTTCACTATCACGTAAATTTAGACTTTTTGATGCTCAGCAGTGATGAAACAGCATATCACATTTCAACAGTTTACGTATCATTAGAAAGCAATGACTGAGCGAGAAAAAAAACATTATCCTAACATTTTAATGGCTGAAAAGTGATTTTAATTGAGTCACTCACTTATAGGTTCAGCCAAGTCCATGGAAGCTAGTTTTCGGGAATTCTTCATTTGAGATTAAAATTGAGCATTGTAAATTATGAATAAATTCTCAAAATTAAATTAAACTTTCAGCAAGACAAAAGAGTTGTAACTTTTCAAATTGGTTTTATAGTTTTTGCAGTACGATTTTTTAAACAATGGATATATTCTTCTGACTCAACTGGTATGTCGAAAAACGAAAATGCAGAAGTTATGGAAACTACACCATAATTTTTGTACCAAACAGTGAGAAAACAGTCATAAAACAATGGGACACTAGAACTTGGAAATTTTTGTGAAAACCTAAGGGAATGGGTACATGGTTAAATGGACTGGCCTGTAAATAAAACACAGAAAACACACACATACGCTATTGCTTCCTTGATCCAAAATCCTTCGTGGCCCCTGGCCAATCGTAATTTCAAGACATATTTAAGGCTGACAAATCGATGATAGTCTTCAAATCAATCAGTCTGGCACTTGAACATTTGTCAGACATTTTCACAAAATATTCCGAAAATAGCAAAATGAACCTTAGCAACACTGAATCTGACCTGCATGTCCCACCGATGAGAACTAAGAATGGGTAGAATTCTGTCTCGTATCGCGGGGCCAGAGTCTGGAACTAGCTCAGATTTGACGCTAAAATGGCGCCCTCGGTCGGTACTTTCAAGACTACAAAAAATTGAGACCGTTTGTGCGTCTCTTATCCATTTTTCGTTTTCCCTGCCTTTTTATTTGCATTTAGAAGTAACTCAAAAATGTTTATTTGAACATTTGTAAATATTGTAGCTGTTGTAAAATTTTCTTTTTTGACAGGGCCAATTGTAAATTAGATATCTTCTGTATTCCTGCTCTGTATAAATATGTTTAAAATGAAATGAAACCAAAAACAATTTTTCCTCGTGGCCTGCACCTATTTAACAATGTCTTATTCCTTTTAAGATACGTTTAGTACCGTCAAACGGGGTAACTTTGATAACTCATTACTTTTTACATGTAATCTCTTCTGTGCCAAATCAGCCGCTACTTAGACGGCCATACACCAAAGGAGGTCCAAACTGGTATGATAAAGGTTCATATGATTGAATATGTGCACACCAGCAACAAAAGTAAAAACTACAGATGACAGATTCAAGCTTGTACTCCTCTCTTAAAAAGGAAAGCTAAGTAAACGTCAAGTTTATTCAGAGGTCCTTGAATTTATAACTAAAAATCATTTTGAATTTTACTGAAGACTGTTAGAGCATCATGTCTTAACTTTATAACCGCACATCGGAGCCTTTTTGCAAAATGGTTGATCATTTGTCCATCTAACACAGAATTTTTTTTGTTAATTAAGGCCGAAATATCAACTGGGTACTTTTTCTTGTTGGGCGGTTTAGTCTCACCGGACCAGAGTCTACTTTTCGGCTATTTGTAATATCAAAGTCTGTGGGGTGACTTTGATCACTTGTTGATGGCTGCAAAATGGGTGTAAAAACAACACCAAACTATTGTTTCCATGTTGCATATCATACCTCTAATGTACAATGCCCATATCTAAAAGAACATCTAAAATATCCCTACTGATTAAGGGTTATGCCCGATACGTTTAGTGTTTTCAATCTTGGCTTTTTAGGTTATCTAACACAGAATTTTATGTATATTTGATGAAACTATTGCCACACGTCGCTCACAACATTTATTATCTAAAAGATCGTATTACATTTCCTCATTTCTGATCGGAAGAACAAACATCCAAAAATTGATCAAAGTCACCCAACTTGACGGTACTACTGGTTGATCCATGTTATCAAAGGCTCGTGTATCACGTGTGTAGCACGTGGCATGGTTAACAAGAATTCCATTCATCATTATTTCACTTGCCATTGGATTTTGAAATAACCGAGGGTGTGGAAGAAAAAGCGAGTTTGGAAATACGAAAGTCTGCCAAGCTAAAAGGATTAGTGACTCAAATTGAATATTCAGAGCCTTGAAAACGCAGGTGACAATTTTTCAGAGAAAAAAACATGAAAATTGAGAACGCAATACACCCACATTCATCTCATTCTTCAACAAACAGACATCGTACAGTGGGAGGAAGAAAGCGTTCTACAATCTGTCCACAGTTGGCTATCAAGCATTTACAATTAGAATTCTGCTTTTTACTCTGCCTTTTAAGCACTAAATGTTTGAATGGAAAATATTCTCATTTTATTTCTCTCGGGGGTTACTTGAGGATTCAAAGTTGAAAGCTTGAGGCCATTAGGTTTAGAAATTCCCATTTGAAAATCTGCTTATGGCCAAAAATGCTTCTCATATAAAGGTGCAACAATGCGGAATCATCTAAGCTTGGATACAAAACTGTCCTCAACATTGAAAACTATAAAAAAAGCATAGCAAACCTAAGATTTAGGTGATTCTCTCTTTCGTATTTATCGTGTCAAATAATTATATCACGGCTTTGTATACACTTTGTAATTAGTTGTTGGTGATGATATATATTTTAGCTTCATTTTAGATTACTTGTAAACTTTAGATAGGGTTTTCTTTTGTAAGTTTTTAACAGGGTACATTGTAAAACAGCATAAACTGAATGTTTGTACTGAATGTATAAATATAAAATCAAATCAAAATCAATTAGGTCGTTGCGGTCGCCAGAGTCGCTGGGGCGTTAGAATCGTTGGGCATGAACAGCGAAAGTAAACTCCTCAACGACCCTGACGAGCCCAACGACTGAGTCCCTGGGATAGAACCAGTTTCTATCCCAAGGACTCAAACAACCCGCTGTCATTATTGCCGTTGACAAACAGTCTATTGGGTCTTTTGAATCGTTCGTTGCCAAGGACTCTAGCGACCCCAGTGACTTCAACGACCTTTTGTGAACCCAATGCAACAGATCTCCAAAGGTTTTCCACATACTAAGCTGACACATTTTCATATGCTTCTGGATTAAAACTGCGTTGAAGTTTAAGTCTTTGACTCTCAAAATTTTATGTTGATTTTNAAACTCCTCAACGACCCTGACGAGCCCAACGACTGAGTCCCTGGGATAGAACCAGTTTCTATCCCAAGGACTCAAACAACCCGCTGTCATTATTGCCGTTGACAAACAGTCTATTGGGTCTTTTGAATCGTTCGTTGCCAAGGACTCTAGCGACCCCAGTGACTTCAACGACCTTTTGTGAACCCAATGCAACAGATCTCCAAAGGTTTTCCACATACTAAGCTGACACATTTTCATATGCTTCTGGATTAAAACTGCGTTGAAGTTTAAGTCTTTGACTCTCAAAATTTTATGTTGATTTTCAAAAATAAAAACCCAAAAACTATCATTTATAGCCTTGTCATTTGACTTTATCAATAAATGAATTTATTCACAGCACAAAAGGAAACGATAAGTACCTTTGTTTAAGAATCGAAGATTGCTGCCCCTACTGCATGCCCACAAGAACTCAACTGAAGCGCACTTTTACAATATTATAAAAGCCCTAATGAAATTTGGCGTTGTCACAGGTCGATAGCAAGTTTTCTCTGTACGTTTCCCCTCCCACCCACCCCTCCCCAACCCTTTAAATGATGTTTGAAAGTTTAGAATTTCACGGTTATTAATATCTTGTGGCCTGGGAACAATCTTGCTAGACTGACCTTACTACTACCTACGTACTTGAGTACTTTTTGTTGATAATAAATAAGTTATTTTCGTTCTCAATGAAATGAATAAGAAAATAAGACACCGTCTTTAATAAGCCTCCTCTCTTTCAAGTCCCCCTCTGAAGTTTCCGAAATTAATCAAGTCTCCCCGGGGGCATAACAGAGCTTTTACAGTAACTAAAAAGCCAACCAACTTACCCGTCGTAGATTGTGCCTCTCGACATTTGACAGTGCAACTGAAGCTGCCTGGCCTGCTCGTATGACTCGGGTAGGAGCTCTGTTTCGATAAATTGAAGTGACAGAAACAGGTAAGAATTCTCCTGTTTCAGAAGGGCCAACAACAAGCTTGTCTCCTTCACGCATTACACCTTGGGACAATGTACCACCAACAATCACGCCTGATTTCATCGTATGGAAAACTTCATCAACCTGAAATGAAACAGAGAAAATGAATTATTTTGTTTTTAATTCACTGAATGTTTGATCTTCGAAGTGGGGTAAAAAATCCGTCAGTTAGACTGATTCCCAGTCAGTGGAATTTTCCCAATGGGTGGAATTTTACACAATCAGAAGTCAATCAACCTTAAATTTCTATTCAATTGCAAAGCGACACTTTCTGTCGCAAACAATAGAATTTCCGCTCGCTCGGAAATTCCACTGACTGGAAACTGGTCTTAACAATCTAACCAGTAACTACAAAGCGGCGCAAAAATAGTAATTCCAGAAAATGAATAGCTTCTAAAAAAATAAAAAATATGACATTCGTTACATTTCCAATTGTGCTAGCCTACTCATGTTAAATATACATCTTTGAAAAATGTAAATTACATCTATTGAAATATTTATTTATAAAATTCAAAAATCAAATTTAATATACAAGAATCATTGTAAGAATAGTTACTGATGACGAAGAAATTCGAAACATTTAAAAAGACGAATTTGAAATTTGTCTCGCGCTCGCTGTAATGTATTCTATCACCACTTCTTGAGACTATTTGCCAGTAAACTTGATTATTAGCATCTACCCCGTAACTACAAAGAGGCCCTAAAACAGTAATTCCAGAAAATGAATACTTTCTGAAAAACTCCAAATATATACCGAAGAAAATCCACCATAAAACACTTGTTTTGATTAAAATCAGTAGTTTTTAATTTGTTCTTCGCACGAACTGAACTGACGAGTGTGTGACGAAACGCGTTTTTGGTTATTCAACGTTTGCTCATTACTGCAGCTATTAACTTATTTTCTCTCCTTTCAGGATTTAAGGTTAATTCGTTGTTTCTCTTGCAGGATTTAACAGTTTTCTCCCTGCTTACAGTTTAATATGGTTGTTATTCTTTTACAGGAGTTAGCAGTTTTCTGTCTACAGATTGCAGTGTCTAATGTTGCGTTTGTGGGTTTATTACGATGAGTCCGTTATTTAAGGCTATTTTTAAAGTACGTAATCAACTTTATTAGCAGAGAAACGAGATTTTCAAACGGAAGGTCACAAAAAACATAGCCCCACATATAATACAGTTGATATAAAGTATTGATTTTCAATCAACTGGTTTCTCTTACGCTGTATCTGTTGTAAAATGTGGCAAGAATCTTGCATTCAGATACTTCTTCGGAAAATAATAAATCTTAGAGTTTTGACCTCCCTGTATTTGTAAAACAAACGTCGGAGCTAATGTCAAGATAAAGAGTGGTAAAGGCCATCCATTTTTGACAAATTATTCATTCGGCATAAGCTGATGTAGTTAAATAGTATTTAACAAGAGTGGGCTACCAAACTTGGAAATGTGAAAAATGTCCTCCTGCCTGTGTAGATTTGTCACGGGAATTTTAGTAGACCAGAAAATCCCTGGATCGAGCACCGACAGGAGAAAATTCTTACATTTCCAATTGTGGTAGCTCACTAATGTTCAATATACATTTCTGACAAATATACTTCAAACCTCCAATGACCAAATTTGAAATTCGTCTCTCGTTGCTGTAATATATTCCATCACCAGTTATTTGTCGGAAAAAAATTATCATTTCTCGCTATAAAATTACCTCATTGTAGGAAAAACGCTGCAGGAAATTAACGCGAATTTTAATCCGAATTTCTTTAATTTTGACGAAGTACTGAAATAATGATTCTATAAGACTTCAATTTCATCGTAACTTGCTTCTGGACGCTTTCCAGACAGTTCGCAGCCTTGAAAGTCATCAGGGAGCCCAAACAAACATATTGTAATTATAATAAAAGTATATCAATATTTTAACAGGTTGATTATGTTCAGCTCAGAAGAGCTGTTATTAAACAAGGACCTGTATCTCATAAAACATCAAAAGTATTAAAGTATACAATCAACCTTGTTATGTATATACAATCTTTTAAAATCCTTCTAAAATCGAAGTCATAGTTGTTACATGTTCTTTAAAATTCAAGATGGATGTCTCAATTTTATATTTTTTGTTAGTGTGTTGTAAATTTGTGCTGTTTGGTTCAAGTTTAGCTTGGTCCCAGCTGTTGAAATCATTCTGCTTCAGTTTAAATCACGTTGTGAATAAAAAAATCTCAAACCGACAAAAAAATAGTTTCTGTTCTTCGTATTAATTCCCTTTAATACAACGTCTCCAGTGCTTTTTCGTGATGATTTCCCTTAATTCGAAGTAGTTTTTCCTCTTATTTGCGTTAATTTAAGTCGCGTAAATTCAATATACCTTAATTTCTAGCGGTGTTAATCTCCTGTAATAAATGAACATAACAACAACAACAGCAATAACTTCTAATGAAAGGAATTCTTACTTGAAGCTCCGCAGGCTGTTGTAGGAGTTTTTCTTGCTCGTGGGTTGATGAAGTTGGCGGTACGAGAAAGAAGAAGGATTCTAGAAGATCAAGATTCTTCCCGCTGACATTGGATACTTTGAATACGGGTGTGACTCTGCAAAACGATAAATACAAAATGAGAAATTTCTAGATAATTTAAGAGTCAAGTTGCTTAGATTTCATTACACGAAAACTAGTCGCTAAACCAATTGCCTTATAAGTCTTAAATTCAATTCATGTTAATTCATAATTCATAGCAAAATAATGTTGTGTTGCGTTTTGTACGTCGTTTTTATCAGTAAAACAGTAATTTCAATAAAAATACGACTTGTACGAAGACTAAGAATAGTAACAATGTTTCGAGTTTAACTCTTCATCAGGTATGAAGAGTTAAGGTATGATACTATCAGAAAACAGCAGGTATGATACCTGATGAAGATTTAAAATCGAATTGTTGTTACTATTCTTAGTTTTCGTACAAGTCGTATTTTTATTGAAATTACTGTTTTACATGTTTATTCATGGTTGTACACGAAAATCAGTTTTTTGTTTAGCACTTTCACATCCAGTAAACAATGATCTGAACGATAAGAGCTTAATACTAATTTTCAAAATAAATAACCAACCTATAATATCAAAATATACCTATCTGATATTTTTCCAAAGGTGTAAGCGGGCAAACAGTCTTCGTCAAGAAATCTAAATAACTTGGCCCATTTTAGGCTTAATCAAACAACTTTTGGGTCCAACAGTCTTAAGGCCATTGGGCCACAGGTTTTGAATTCCTTACCAAATGAACTAAAATCACCAGAAAATTTGAAAAGTTTCAAGGCTTTAATAAAACAATGGGACAGTCCCAACTGCAAATGTAGTGCCTGTAATTGCCTACCAACTTAGTTATATAATTTAGAAAAATATTTCTTTTGTTTCATTAGTTCTGTATATTCGATTAGCTAACTTGTATATATTTAAATATTGTATATATTGTTAGCTATTTTGTAAACAATCGAATTAAAATAAAATTACATACACAGTCTATTTTAGCCCTACAAATAATTTAGCATTGAGAACATTAACAAAGTTTTGGTAGTTGGTCTGAATGTAACTAACAATGTTCTTGTATGCGTGTTGCACAATATTTCATTAAAAACAAACAAATACAGTATAAATAATTGTACTATGAACAGAATTTGGTTTTGTACGACGTTTCGGGCTTAAATCCATTATCAAGTGAAGTAAGATTAGTAGAACGTAGGATGAAAGAAGAGTAGATTCGAAAGATTAAGATCGAATTTAAGGGAATCGATGTGACGCAAATGAGAGAATAAAAGGATAGGTAAGCTAGGATTAGACTTACGACGTGATTCCTTGTATTCGTTCAATTTTTTTAATCTGATGTTTTCATTTTCTCTCATACATTTTTCTCTCAGTTTGAAGCCATAATATCATCCAATTCAATGCGGAAAACGGAGACTCATGTAATCAGTCTAAGCTAAGCTAGGATAGGTAGGATAGGATGGTCTGAATGTAGCCTGCGTCACAGACCATAACGAGGGGAGTTATGGTCTGTGTGATGGACTCACTTTCGTTGTCCCAGTTTCACAGAGATGTTGTGAAATCTGTTATTCAAATAATGATATTGGCTTGTCTAGCTCTTTGTTTGTTTAATTTATGCTGAAGGCGTTGGAACAAAAGTGAGTCCATCACACAGATCATAGCTCCCTCTGGTTACGGTCTGTGACGCAGGCTAGTCTGACTGTAACTTCACATTAAAAATTTCCTTGTAGCTTTAAAACAATGGGCTTTAGTTTGTGAAGATAGAAAGCACATGCTAAAGAAATANGTATAGTTAAGGAACGGCCGTGAAAAGTAGAGTTTCTTAATCGCTGTCTGAAGGGTTACAGTAACCTTAAGGCCATTGGGCCACAGATTTGGAATTCCTTACCAAATGAACTAAAATCAGCAGAAAATTTGAAAAGTTTCAAGGCTTTAATAAAACAATGGGACAGTCCCAACTGCAAATGTAGTGCCTGTAATTGCCTACCAACTTAGTTATATAATTTAGAAAAATATTTCTTTTGTTTCATTAGTTCTGTATATTCGATTAGTTAACTTGTATATATTTAAATATTGTACCGGGTGTCCCAAAAAAAGTATACAGATTTGGTCGACCCTGGCGACGAGAATTTATCGTAAATCAATCCGAAAACATTTTTGAAACATTACTCGGTAGTTAACTTGAACATAGATACCTTGTTTGTTGACATTGATGCTTTGAGAATTGAAATATTAATCTTCAAAGGACAAATTTGCCTTGACCTCCAAACCAGAGCTTTGGCGTTTTGGCTTAAGTCGTGAAATCAGTTGTTGATATTAAAATGAATGAAGTTTACTTTGGAGCTCCCATGATGATAAGTTTCACGTAAATTATACTTTTTAAAACGTATCTGTTTTGCAATTTTTAATTTTTCTCCTCCTGTTTCAAATTTGTTCAAGTCTATTGTTGACTTATTCACTGTGCTTTAAGAATTTGCTTAGGCCCAAACGCCAAAGCTCTGGCTTCGAGGTGGAGGCAAATTTGTCCTTTGAAGATTAATATTTCAACTCTCAAAGCATCAATACCAACAAACAAGGTATCTATGTTCAAGTTGACTATCGAGGTATGTTTTAAAAATGTTTTCGGATTGATTTGCGCTAAATTCTCATCACTAGGGTCGACCAAATCTGTATACTTCTTTTTGGGACACTCAGTATACATTGTTAGCTATTTTGTAAACAATCGAATTGAAATAAAATTACATACACACAGTCTATTTTAGCCCTAAAAATAATTTAGCATTGAGAACATTAACAAAGTTTTGGTAGTTGGTCTGAATGTAACTAACAATGTTCTTGTATGCGTGTTGCACAATATTTCATTAAAAACAAACAAATACAGTATAAATAATTGTACTATGAACAGAATTTTGTTTTGTACGACGTTTCGGGCTTAAATCCATTATCAAGTGAAGTAAGATTAGTAGAACGTAGGATGAAAGAAGAGTAGATTCGAAAGATTAAGATCGAATTTAAGGGGATCGATGTGACGCAAATGAGAGAATAAAAGGATAGGTAAGCTAGGATAGGTAGGATAGGATGGTCTGAATATAGCCTGCGTCACAGACCATAACGNCATTGAGAACATTAACAAAGTTTTGGTAGTTGGTCTGAATGTAACTAACAATGTTCTTGTATGCGTGTTGCACAATATTTCATTAAAAACAAACAAATACAGTATAAATAATTGTACTATGAACAGAATTTTGTTTTGTACGACGTTTCGGGCTTAAATCCATTATCAAGTGAAGTAAGATTAGTAGAACGTAGGATGAAAGAAGAGTAGATTCGAAAGATTAAGATCGAATTTAAGGGGATCGATGTGACGCAAATGAGAGAATAAAAGGATAGGTAAGCTAGGATAGGTAGGATAGGATGGTCTGAATATAGCCTGCGTCACAGACCATAACGAGGGGAGTTATGGTCTGTGTGATGGACTCACTTTCGTTGTCCCAGTTTCACAGAGATGTTGTGAAATCTGTTATTCAAATAATGATATTGGCTTGTCTAGCTCTTTGTTTGTTTAATTTATGCTGAAGGCGTTGGAACAAAAGTGAGTCCATCACACAGACCATAGCTCCCTCTGGTTACGGTCTGTGACGCAGGCTAGTCTGACTGTAACTTCACATTAAAAATTTCCTTGTAGCTTTAAAACAATGGGCTTTAGTTTGTGAAGATAGAAAGCACATTCTAAAGAAATACCAGCGTAAAACAGAAACTTACTGGCCAGATGGGAAATTGCTAGCTGCAGTGGCAACGTCATCTTGATCTTCAACTATGATTGGCACTTTATTACATCCAGGGGACTTCAGGATTCGTTCTAGTTGTATGACAGTGTTGTTTAGTGCTTCTGGTGAACTTAGATCTGTCTTTGTGATGACAACGACAAGTGGTATCCGTAATGCCATTGCTAGGCCAAGATGTTCACGTGTCGTGCCAGCTACAACGGAAAATTACGGTTTTTAATACACTAACATTGATAAGTTTCAGACAATAAACTCTCCGAAAAAAGTTTGTCCAAAACTTCAATTATCCAGAAAAAGGTGAAAGTTCTAATTCCTAAAAAACAAGACAAGAAGAGAGGTATGTGATCAAAGCATCCACTTTTCAAATAAACTTCTTTTGCTAAATTCAAAATGTTGAACAAAATCGTTAGCCATTTATAACCTTCCCAATAAAACAATTCTCTTTTTAACAAGTTTTATTAAATTTTACATCGTTAGTCCAAGGAGCTCATGATTAAATGAATCAAATTACAGTTAGTTTTAACATATTTTTTCCGCAAGCTTTTCGTCCGAAATTCTCGAAAAAAGCATCCAAAAAATATTTTCTCCGAAGATATTTGTTCGAAGCTAGTGAGTCTGAGATTTATTGATGTTAAATAAAATATAGACGGCTGCTAGATGAGAACATCTTTGCGATTTCAACACAATTCAAGAAATATTTCCACCTTCATTTCGACTGTTGCTGATGGTACCGCTGCAAGTACAATACTTATGCAAACTGCCAACAATTAAGACATTGGGCTATGGACTCGAATCACTGTCTTTTAGAGGTAGTTTCCTCTGGAACACTCTCGATGACAGTATCAAACAAGAACCAACACAATCGGCTTTTAAAAAGAGGATCAAAGACTGGGCTGGAGATAAATGCACCTGTAAAATATGTCGCTAATTATAAAATTTCTTTTTTTACTGATTTTGTATATATTTTGTTTGTAAATAGTTGGTTTGAATTAGTATTTTCCTAATACTACTGTAAATACCAACTTTAAATATTGATATTGATTGAAGTACAGCAGCAAGCCTTGCAGCGAAGATACATCGGGTCAGTCGGAAAATCTATTTCAAATTCTTGCTCTATCAACACGACACCATCTTTAAATATTCAGAAAAAACATTTATCTTCTTGACAAACTTGAAAATAATTTGTTTATTTAAAAAAACTTTATTGAAAACAATTTACATACCCATGCCAGTATTGGCACCAACCACCAGCATGACAGCTCCAGGGAAATAGCCAGTCAGTCCAAATATAGTTGTCTTCATATACTTGTAATGACCAGCTAAATCGATAAATGTAATCAGTTTGGATGCGGCTGCACAAATGTCCTCGGCGGTGGATGTATCATTGTATGTTATCACCTGAGGATAAAATCATAAACAATAACATACAGCACAAACATTTCCATTTACTTTATCTATCATAGGAAGGTGATTGTTGAACAAGAGTGCAAAGGCTGCTGGTGATTTTGCAGTATTTGGCTGGTGAAAAAACGGTGATTTTGCAGTATTTGGTTTATTTTATTTTTATATGCAATTAAGAATTTACAATACAAGATACTATTAACACTACTTACAAACTACTTTACGATACTACAAGGACGATACCATAGAGAGCAAAAGACTATGGCTACTCCATGGTCATTACATAGAAAACTAATAGTTTGTTTCAAATTAGATTTCACATGAAAACGTCTGCGAATGAAAACAATTTAAATGTAGATTCACCCAATCCACTAAAAATATGCAGAAAACAATGGACAAGCCTAAAACAAAATAGATTCATTGACATTACAGGTTTGTTTACAATTACGTGACACAGCCCTTTTAAAGGCTTTTATCCAACCATGGTCCTTTGCGTGCTCTATTTTATGAAAATGAGTATTTTTGTGGTCTACGAAAATGGCTGCCTTAATAGAAATCTAAGCGCAAAGGCTGCTGGTTGAACAAGAGCCTTTAAGCGTTATATAACCTCAATTTCGTTGGGAACTTCCAAGATTTAGGGAAAAAAGTTGAAAAACTCTCCGTAAAAATTAGGAACCTGCATCCCAAATATAAATTGATGACAATAAATGCAAGGAAAAATACTCCGATATAATTTATCACAAAACATATTGGTTGACGCAAGAGAGAAACTTTTTGGAAAATCTTGCAAGAATATTTTTGCTCAAAATATTTTCTTTTTTGCCGCAATTTCGTCGTCTCTCTCCCGGAAGAACAAAATAAAGATCACTTATAGAATATATTTGGTCATTGGCACAAAATACACAAAAAGCAAATTAAAAAGTGATAAAATAATCAAATGTTGGTGATTTTTAAAAACGTTCTACCTTTTATTAGGTTATCTGGTATAATTAGCGATATATGAATACCGAGTTTGGCTTACAGAAAGTATCAAATGCGATAAAAGGCCATCAGATGAATATGTAGAGTCTAAACAGTATAATATAGACAAACTATCAGTGTCCAGTGGAGTTGGAGGAGGCTGATTTTAACAAAATATAAAATGAACGAGATGAGGTTGAATGATAACATTCTTGAGGACATAGAGGTGCAACGACAGGAAATTAGGCAAAACCAAGATAAAGATAAAACTACATAATGGGTGAGTCAAAAAAATGTAGAGACATTTGAAAGCCTGCAGCTCTCAAACAAATTTGATCAAGGATTTTAGGGCTGTCTTGAAGTATTTTGAGATGAAGCATTTTTATAAAATCGCTTCTAATTTGAGAACGATCCAACCGATTTTCACAAACTAAATTTTCCCACCTACATTAAGTGCAAAAATTTTCGGAGGATAAAATTTCGGACAATAAACTTCGGCGAAAATATTTTCGGACACATTTTTGGNTCATTACATAGAAAACTAATAGTTTGTTTCAAATTAGACTTCACATGAAAACGTCTGCGAATGAAAACAATTTAAATGTAGATTCACCCAATCCACTAAAAATATGCAGAAAACAATGGACAAGCCTAAAACAAAATAGATTCATTGACATTACAGGTTTGTTTACAATTACGTGACACAGCCCTTTTAAAGGCTTTTATCCAACCATGGTCCTTTGCGTGCTCTATTTTATGAAAATGAGTATTTTTGTGGTCTACGAAAATGGCTGCCTTAATAGAAATCTAAGTGCAAAGGCTGCTGGTTGAACAAGAGCCTAGCATTACATAACTGAAATATTTCGATGAACTCAACTTCGTTGGGAACTTCCAACATTTAGGGCAACAAATTGAAAAACTTTCCGTAAAAATTAGGAACCTGCATCCCAAATATAACTTGACGACAATAAATGAAAGAAAGAAATACGCCGATATCCTTTATCACAAAATATATTGGTTGACGAAAGAGAGCAACTTCTTGAAAAACCTTGCAAGAATATATTTGCTCAAAATATTTTCTTTTTTGCCGCAATTTCGTCGTCTCTCTCCCGGAAGAACAAAATAAAGATCATTTATTTGGTCCTTGGCACAAATATACAAAAAGCAAATTAAAAAAGTGATAAAATAATCAAATGTTGGTGATTTTCAAAAACGTTCTACCTTTTATTAGGTTATCTGGTATAATTAGCGATATATGAATACCGAGTTTGGTTTAAAGAAAGTATCAAATGCGATTAAAGGCCATCAGATGGGTATAATTGGAATTAAATGCAATTGCAGACGAGTTGTGCAATATGTAGAGTCTAAATAATACGACAAAGACAAACTATCAGTATCCAGTGGAGTTGTAGGAGGCTGATTTTAACAAAAAAATATAAAATGAACAAGATGAGGTTGAATGATAACATTCTTGAGGACATACTGAGGTGCAGCGACAGGAAATTAGGCAAAACCAAGATAAAGATAAAACTGCATATCGGGTGAGTCAAAAAAATGTAGAGACGTTTGAAAGCCTGCAGCTCTCAAACAAATTTGATCTTAGGATTTTAGGGCTGTTTTGAAGGATTTTGAGATGAAGCATTTTTATAAAATCGCTTGTAATTTGAGAACGATCCAACCGATTTTCACAAACTAAGTTTTCTCATCTAAGTTGGTATGTTAGCTACACAGGTATTATCAGTTTATAGGAATCTGAAAAATGGCTTGAGAGCTACAGGTTTTCAAACGTCTGTATATTTTTTTGACTCACCTGGGATAAAGATAAGATGTTTATTGGTGAAATATTTAATTAACAAATATATAGTGTCGGTGATTTGCAATTTTGGAGACCAGTTTTACGAAGATTATGAAACAAAATTTCCACTGTTAATGTGTGTTAAATCTGGATTAAAACTTGTCTAAAACAACAGGTGTAATGAAATGAACCATTTGAATATCGTGATTAAAGCACCAACCTCTCCTTTTGAGTCAAATCCCAGGATTTCGTGGCTGATACTTGAAGTTCTTCCAGATTGAATCTCATGAAGATGTCGAAATAAATTAAGGCGGGCGCGACCTCTTCCGTTGTCAAATTCACCATGAGTTAGAACTCCCAACAGAGTACTCTTGCCAACGTCAACATTGCCAATGACAGCTACTCTGATGTCTACGAACTACGAAACAAAAAAGGGCATCATTAAATAGCTTGTAAAGCAGTTCAAAAGGAAGAATTGCTGCTTGGAAAATCCTCAACATTGGATTCATTATTCTCAGAACTAATTTTTGTACAACATAACAGTGTCAAAAAAGACCGAATCAATATAAGGGGTGATAACTATTTCTTTCCATTACTTAAATATAACGAAACTACAGCTTGGGAGCATGATTCAGAGCCATAGGTTGTTTATAGGATAGTGCTTGTAGAGCCCCTTTAACTCTTCTCTCCTCTTATTTCTATTTTCTGTGTTTGGCTTAATCAACCTTATCTTAATCCTGCCTTACCGTCACCAGATTAACAAAGAAGTTAATATAGAATAACGTTGCAGCTTCAGCACAGTACAAAGCAACTGTCATACAGATACCAGGTGCACACGAAAAAACTATCCGATTTTGATAGGCCATGAAACATCGTTTGCTAGGATGATTTGGAAGACTGATGATTTAATCCCTAGCCGAAATTCCAAATTATACTTGGTAGTTTTTTCCATTGTTTGGCTGCCTACTTCCAGACGTCATCAATCTGCGTGAGTGCACGAGCGCCCCTCGCAGGCACAAAATATCAGGACATATTTGCTCGCAGGCACAGAATATCTTTAATGAGGCCTGCCTACTTCTTGCGTTAAAACCAATTTCATGAAAACTTTTAGTCTGGAAACAGCCTAATCGATCAAACAACAACGGTAACATTTTCTAAAGGCTGAGCTGGACAAGACAATAGGGAAACTCTAGGAAACGAATTGGGAACTAAGAAGTGGATTGGTTATGATCAGCAGCATGAACAGTCGCTCGATCTTTGTGCAATTTTTCAGTTTTGCTCTTATCAATTCAGAAACCTCCACTTTCAATAATTTCAATAAAGTCTTTGTTTTGATAAAAGTAATTGTCTTCTCGTTGTCCTTTCAAGTTCCCTCATTACAAAATTTGATCGATGTTTTTTATCGACTTAGGCTGTTTCCAAGCCAATGATTTTCAAGGAATTGCCTATTACTTGTGAAGTAGGCTACTGAAAAATCAACAAAGAATTGCATTAATTAGGATTTTGACTAAAGAATAAATCATTAATCCTCAAAATCAGCCTTGTGTACGTTTTGTTGTGGACTATCAAAAGTGGATAGTTTTTTTAGCGCACCCGGTATTGAAAAAATATTAGATATATATTTGACATCTATTGGTATTACCTCTTGGTCATCTGGGATCTTTCGAACAAGAACTTCTGCGGCATATCTTGTTATGGTTCCATCATTTACGTCTTGCTTACGTACTATTGTAGTTGCAGCATCAAGTCTGAAATTCAAGCAATTAATTCACCATACTACAAGGTTTCACAAAAGTCAATTTATGATATCTCAAAGCCAATAACTT
>REGM01000322.1:25294-89016 GCA_004194415.1 Aurelia aurita
GAATAAGCCCCCATGGCTGTATTGGAATTCCACACAACAGTAAATTGTACATAAATATACACATTCTCTGACTGGGTATCTGTTTATCGTGGTTATACTTCAATGTTAACACTTTTTATACCGGGTGCCTATCACCACTAAAAAGCTTTCTCTGTGTCCATTCATGTCGAGTCTTTAGACAATTTGATCGAGGTTTTTTTCTTGTCTTCAGTGTTTTCGTTACCAAAAATGTTAAGAAACTCGCTTATTGATACAGATGGCATGACGTCACAGCATCGTTGAAAACACGACGCCATCTTGTTTTCTGGTAAATGTTCAGAAAATTTCTATATAGGAAATTTGCAAAAAGTTGTATAAAATTGCTCCTCTATTCTACCTCGCGAAAGTGAGTAGGGAAAGGATAGGTAGCAATTGTCAGTCAGATCTAAACCTATGAAATAGACACACGAACATGCTGTTTTTAAAAGCAAAACAAACATTTAGGCCAAGAAAGCTGTGAAAAACTTGCCTTTGCGTCGATAATTTCGTAGTTAGCATCACAAACTCTGTCGGCTGTGAGTTGCTCGTCGCTTCTTTAAAGTCGACCTTCCTTTAGACATTCGCTTATCTATCTGCTAAAGTTTTTGAATAATTTTAACAGCTTCCAACCCTTTTGAATTTATTTATTGCGATAAATAAACGAGACAGTCTCGAAATCCCAGTGCGACGCTATACTTTGTAATGGCTTCATTTACCCAAAGTCTGATTTTCGAGTGCGAATTGATCAAGTCACGTGACATGTCGTCTGCATGAATAGCTAAAAAACAGAAGACTACAATATTTACAAAAAGTCCTAGATCCTAATTCTGGATTTTAGCTAAAGATCAAGTAATAAATTTTGGCGCACCCTTTATATCACTTACTTTGAGTTCCAGTTCCAAATAGAGATGTCTTTTTTTACACATTCTCCATACTTTTTATCAACTATATCAGTATTGTCATCATTCATCTGCCGTAATATCAAATTAGCCACCCTCGAATAAGCCCTCATTCTGAAAGTTTATTTTACAAATGTGCTCCAGGGAGCTTATTCGAGGATTAACGGTAAAAAGTGTTCTTTTGGTCAATGAAATCATTGGCGTATTTTCACGTCATTGTCGAATGATTCTTGTATCTTCTTACTAAAAAAATACGTGTGATGCTTCCAAGTGGAATCAAAATCTTTGATTTGATCCAAATGCGTTCTGACGTCAACAAAAGTATATAGAAAATTTTTAATTTAGCCAGAAATTATTTCGATGTTTTCCCCGTCCTATTCTATCACTATTGCAAGCATGGCCTATGCATTCTTTTCTAGAATGCAAGCTAACAAAAATGGGATTAGACTACAGAGGAAAACACAACATAACAAAAGCAGGTCCAGCTTGTCAAAGATGGGACAGTCAAACACCACACAACCATGACAATCTATCGGAGGACAATCCACATGATGGTTTGGATGAAAACTATTGCAGGAATCCCGATGACGAGCCGGAAGGTCCTTGGTGCTACACTACAAACCCAGCCATAAGATGGGACTACTGCGATATTAAATTTTGCTAAGAAGATGCTGAAATAAAAATACATTGAAGGTAATGTGTCCGTACAAGTAGGCCTCTCTGAGGGAGGCATGTGATCAACTAGAATTTCTTTTCAATCATGCATAAAAGGTTGCTTTGCGACTGCAATTGAAATCTAGCAAACAGACATTCCACAAAACAAGGGACAGATTAAGAAGGCTTTGTTCCCACTGCCTGGGACGTTTTATCATTTTGTGATCACAAAAGTTTGCTTACAGCAAATATCTATTCATGTGATCAGTTTAAATATCAACCAATCATTTTCCGAGAATTTGATGGATGTTGACAGGTTGGGTATACGCTGGCCTTATATATGGACACATTACCTTCAAATACAATTTCTTTTGCATATTAGCCTTCAAAACCGGGCCGCAGGAGCCAGCGAGAGAAAAATATTTCAAACATAATACCTATTTTTTCCTGGATATTATAACAATGACATCGATAAATTTCTTGTTTGATTGATGACAAGTTCAATAAGATTTTGGAATTTTATTGGCTGAAATCGGCCAATCCGTTTCGAAATTATGACTGACTTTCTCGAACACGCCCCTTCTAAAATCTTAATAAACTGCCAAAATGAAGATCAATTACAAACACATATGTTAGCACGTGTCATCTTCTTGGAAAGATGAAATCTTTTTCGGTATAGTTTTGTCATTGTTATGGTCCTAGGGATGACATCTTCAACCTCCCAAAGCGATGTAACACCTCCCAAAGGGATGTAACATATTTCCAAGTTATTGCTGTAATGCTGTAATTGAGTGGATTTCTCAAGTAAATTCCCCATAATTTCTAAGTGGAGTGACCGAGTTCAGTCATATAAATTTTAAAATCTAATTCCATATGTCTACAATTAAACATAATATTTGCCACTATTATTGATATCCAAGAAACAATAACCATTCCAACTAGAATTGTTTTTATGACTCACCTAGAACCTCTGGATTTCCTGTTTGTAAAACAAATTATTCTGCTTATGTGGAAGTGAGCAAACTTGATTTTCAGAATCCGAGCATTAAAGACCCTGTGCTCCCCAAGATCCTTCACGGTCTAACAGTGACTTTCATACTGTATGAAAGTCGTTTTGGCCTAGCAATCGTGAAATTGTATTGTCTTTTCAATCTTCAAATGAACGTTGTTATGCCGTCGCTTTTGAACTGAAACAACAGACATTCCAGAAAATAATTTGAAGGATTAGGAAGCTTTTGTTCCCTGCAGCTATTTATGTTCCCACTATTGTTTATTAAAATATGTTGTTTACAGCCATATGATGTTTTGATCGTTTGTGAAAGCGCATAGGATCATGGGGAGCACAGGGTCTATGTAACTGTAAACAAACCTCTCTCGAAACGGTGAGTTTTGTAGTTTGGTAGGCTATCACAAATTTTCCATAATTTTTTTAAATACATGTGTTATTTTTAAGATGGATTCCTGAATTTCACAGAGAAACAAACAAAACATTCATATGTTGTAAGATTACAGAGATGTCGGTAGATTTCTAAGAGTAACTTTATTGTGGATTCACCCCATCCACCAAATATGTCCAGAGAACAATGGACACGTGCCTAAAACAATATAGGTTGTGGAGATAACAGGCTTGTTTACGGTTTATTTGTAATCGACTGTTTTACCAATCGACACTTTTATTCTCCATTCCTAAACCAACTCCCTCCAAGCCAAAAATACCCATGTATGGAAACCAACCTAAACTTTAGTTATATTTCATTCGCTGATTTTCTATATATTTGTTATATCTGTTTGTTAATTAGTTAATTTATACTCCTGTAAAAGTGAGTTTTTAATGATGATGATGATGATGATGATGATGATGATGATGATGATGATGATGATGATGATGATGATGATGATGATGATGATGATGATGATGATGATGATGATGATGATGATGATGATGATGATGATGATGATGATGATGATGATGATGATGATGATGATGATGATGATGATGATGATGATGATGATGATGATGATGATGATGATGATGATGATGATGATGATGATGATGATGATGATGATGATGATGATGATGATGATGATGATGATGATGATGATGATGATGATGATGATGATGATGATGATGATGATGATGATGATGATGATGATGATGATGATGATGATGATGATGATGATGATGATGATGATGATGATGATGATGATGATGATGATGATGATGATGATGATGATGATGATGATGATGATGATGATGATGATGATGATGATGATGATGATGATGATGATGATGATGATGATGATGATGATGATGATGATGATGATGATGATGATGATGATGATGATGATGATGATGATGATGATGATGATGATGATGATGATGATGATGATGATGATGATGATGATGATGATGATGATGATGATGATGATGATGATGATGATGATGATGATGATGATGTTGATGATGATGAGGATGATGATGATGATGACGGTTACGTGATCCAGCCCCTTTCCATGTTACTCTGATTTCCGCTCTGGTGAGCACAGAGAGCTCCACTGCTGATTGGGTACCTTCCAAATAAATCATATTAAATCGAGTACGTCTCCGACTTTAAAACTGTAAAACATCCACCAAGCGAGCAAGAACTGGGCTATCAAAAGATACTTTTCATTTAGCAGATTTAGAAATTCGCTTCTTCACAATAGAGAAAGTAAAATTTTCCATTCATTTGGAAAGGGCGAACTTTCTCAAGAGCAAAACAAAGCTGTCAATTTTTCTTTTAAGAGATTTAAAAAAACTTTACGATGAAACAATTTTGCGAAGTTTATCTTATTTTGGGAAAATGTACAACTTTTCTTACACATTCAGTACAATCTTCTGAAAGTATTATCCATTCTCTCGGTATTTCAGCGTCAATTAATTGTACTCAATTGACCTAAGGTAGAGAACATAGAAATGATAGAGAAGAAAAGAAGCTCGATTTATTTATCAAAGCATTTCTAATTACGATCTGTTCATATCATTGCTGTTTAAGGTCATCAAAATACGCCCAAGAAAGCAGGAATTTTCATCAATAAGATCAACGCACAACCAGTTAAACACCAGAATCTACTAAAGCACAAATTTTACAACAATTCATCGAGGAGAGTTTGATGTCAGTAACGCAAATTTAGAGAGAGTTCAATTGAAATCGTCGAATGACTGTGCTTGTAGTGGTTAATCATTCTATGAAAATGTATTCAATGTTTTTAGATTAGAATTAATAAGACATAAAATGACCTGACATAGTGTCAAGTTTGACTCATTTTTTATTATATCCTTGCACTTAGATTAAAATTATCGAGGTATCGGTTTCGTGTTTTAGTCTTGTCGCAGTGTTGCAACCATTGGTATTAGCAGTGTCTCTCTACTTCGTCGCAAGTAACCAAACGACAGGGCGCACATCCTGTTGTCGTCGCATTACTCCTGTATAAATTTAGCATAAAGTAATCCAGTGTGAATCGTGGCACTATTCTTGTATAGACTTACCTCAAAGTACTCCTGTGTAATACGAATTTGAAATTTTTGCCAACCAAGAATTATTTCGTTATGGCTTTACTTGGGAAGAAAAGTCTGACTGCAGTGAAACATCGATTGCTCTGCTTCGGAATGATACTTGTCTACTTCAGTTTTATTGTCGTTGCCCTCATCCTGAGTCAATGGAAAATTTCAAAAAGCTTTGAAGAAGAAAGGCTGCCAATCAGAGAGCCGCATGGCAAGTTATAACAGTTTTTAATGTTTGATTTCTGTTTAGCTCAAAGAAGGTTCATGGCCCGGCCAAACTGGGTAGCTTTTTTGGCCGTTATATCATATGTTACTCAATTTTCATTCAGGTTGGCCATCACATAGGCCAACAAATTCAGCCCAATTTTTTTTGCCGAAGTGTTTTACAATGCTCAAACATTTTGCGGCTGCATTTTTCATTCGCTAGTATGTTTCTCAGTTTGGCTACAACGTCGGGCAACTATTCAATTCAACTGGAAAAATTTTGACAATCATTCCCAAACTTGGCAGTCAGTTACATAGTTACCTGCATTAGTACCCTGGGTGGACGGGCTGGCCCGGCTAAAACCGACATGAATTTTCTGCGTTCACGAGACCAGCTACCCCGTCAAGCAAAGTTGTGAAAACATTGGGTCTTTGATTCTATAATGAAATTGATTAACGATAAACAAACGAGTCTGGCCCTCTTTGCCGGGCCAGCCCGATTGAGGGCTTCATCTGGGAGAATCTAATTATGCCTAGGTGGAATTCCGGTTAGCTCCCATATGAAATCTTGCTATGGGAGGCTGGCCCGGTTTTTAAATGAATACGAACTGAGATTTAAAAGGCTTTGTCCTGATAGCCGACATTTCGTCACATCCAAGCCAGCCCACTTGACCGGACCAGCTTGCCTCAGATGAACACCTCTTTGCATTTACTGACTCGCAGCAAAAGAACGATGAAATAATCGCCTTTTTTCTATCCTCTAGAGACCACGATATCTGAGGGAAAAGTACCAACTGCAATGACATCTGCAAAAACAGAACAACCAGGTAATGATCGGCTTGAAATTCGCATTTAACAACGAGCCATTTTGCTGTATTGGGTGACTGCAAACAAGTCAGAAAAATATTATTAAGTGGGTTTCGAGCCAGTACTTTTCAAACAGTTAATTATCACCCCGTAGAACGTCTGTGCAGTCCGGAGGCTATCCCTCCGAATAACTGAATGCATGCTACCTAGCCTGCGTAACAGACCATAATGAGGGGGAGTTATGATCTGTGTGATGGACTCACTTTAGTTGTCCCAAGAACTTCAGCATAAATTAGCAAACAAGGAGCTAGACAAGCCAATATCATTACTTGAATAACAGACTTCACAAGATCTCTGTGAAACTGGAACAACAAAGTGAGTCCATCACACAGACCACAATTTTCCATCGTTATGGTCTGTGACGCAGGCTACATGCTATCCCTCTGCTTTACTGTATGTTATCCCTCCGAATAACTGAATAGCCTCCGCCTTACTGCATGCTATCCCTCCAACGACACGATACTATCCCTCCATCGCACTGAACAACCTCCGCCTTACTGAATTACCTCCGGACTACTGCACAGACGTTTTACGGGGTGATTATAGCTCAACCAGCTGACAATTATTGTGTAATTAACGGGTCAAATTATATAGAAAATTTTGTTTGTTAAAATCACTTGTATCGTTCTCAAGCTACAAGCAATGTTATGGAAATGTTCCATGTTGTCATCTTTCAAAATAAGCTTAGAATTCTTGATAAAATTTACTAACAAATCAGCATCACTGTGCTAAAAACTAGTTGAAAAATACCTCCGCTTATGGTCTTATTGCATAGAATTATGAAGCAGGCACTTGGTCTGGATTTTAGGCATGTTTTCAAAGATTCTGAGAGTTTCATAAAGTTGCTTGTAGCTTGAGAGCAATAAGGATGACTTTGATAGTCTAAACTCTACATTTAAGTTGGCATGTCAGCCACATGAATAAAATAATGTTGAAGGCTTCTGATGTACAGTTTCAAAACAACTGGCTTACAAATGTCTAAACATCTTTGTTTATTCACTGAGAGTACTAATTTCTGGCCCGAATTTTTTGTCAAGTTCCAGCCAAGAACAGAAATTATATTAAATGAAATAAGCTGGCATTAGAAACTAAGATAGTCAAGAATAAATTAAAGGTTGATTGATAACTTGTTCCAAACAGCGCACGGCTGGATAGCCGGATGATTTTTGGTCCGGCAGGCGGCTTTTCTGATCTTGATTTTTGACCAATAGTAATGAAGATTTTGAATTGCTTGCTGCTCGGTCCTATGACAAATGCCCGGCCAAGCGAGGCCACATTCGTCTCATAAATAATTACTGGGGAGCTGCTCGGAATATTTCCTTTTCGTTTGTTTCAAGGCGACTTGGACATGTTCAAAGGTTTATTTGTCTATGCACCCCATTTTGCCCCTTTGTATGCAGTCCAACTTCTGATTTACCAGAAATACTATGGCTCTTTCAAAGCCTTTAATAAATAGCTAAACGCCTTTTTAGAACATTAATATTGTATCAATCCCTTTGAAAAACACGTCGAGCATGTAGATTTATTACCCGAGTCTCTTGTTTTATTTTGTTCTTTCACATCAATGATGTGGCTTTGGTCAACAGAAACTCATAATATTACGCTGAAAGACCTTGCCCTATTTAGGCCGCGCCACAACATCGTGTGTTGCTTCTTCGAATTAATGATAGGTTTTGTTGATTAACTGCTTGCTTAACGTGATCTTCGTTGCATTTCATCGCTGTTAGTCGGCAGTTGAGAACAAACCGATGAGCTGGTGATTTGATTGATGAATGCACAAAATAGCGCCAGCTGATGCATTGTTTCATTATGAGTTCTTGCTGTTGAGCAAGGTCCACCGCAGGGATACGAGCGACTCAGATAATCAGTCTAGAAGATATGTAGCCTACATGATGCTGTTACATATGCTAAGAAAAGTAATAAAACAGAAGATTGTATGCTCGAAAAGAGACAGGGATTTAAGAATTTTAAAATTTCCTAGTAACAACTATTGCAACTGTGAAACCAACTACTGACCTTCCAACTACAACAACTTCACCAAAAACAACAGAAGCAGCAACAACAACAATTGAACCAGGTAAGAAGTATTTAGTTTGTACTATGAAGGCTATCATTCCAATAGTCTAGTTAATTTTCTAGTCGAGTTTCTTGTCACTAGATCTTAAGACGTTATTGTTTGTCCAACTGATTCATTGCTTCACATTGTTAACAATGCTTTTGTAAGTCATACAATGCGTTGTCCTGATTTTTTAGCATTTTCTGCATTTTGTAGCTGTAGCTGCATAGCGAAGCAAAGGGCGCTTGTTGTAAATCTAAGAGTGTCTGTCATCTTCAGAAGCTTTTATGTTGGTAATTTCTTGAGCTTCGAAATCTACTTTGAATTGCTACATTTGCTATTAAAGGTAGCCAATGCTTATGCCAAAACACTATTAATTCAAGTGCTAAGCATAAAAGTCGGTAAAGAGACCGTGTTGCAGTCCCAGGGCTACTTGATCCCCAAATATACAGGAGTGTGCCTCAAGGGTAAATAGATTCTTACCCTGTGTGGGAGCAATGTCTTTTTTCAAATTAAATACCCTGTCTGGGAACAAATTGGTAGGGAAACAATAAAAAAACAACAATTTTTGTTATCAAAATCCTGTACCAGAGCAATTATATCAAAAATGATGTACCGTCTTGAAAGCATTGTTGGCGAAAAATGATACCTTGTCCGGGGGTACAATCGCTAAAATAAACTTACCCGGTATTAAGTGCTCCCTCTGGAGTGCAGTAGATGCCCAATTCTGATATTTTCTGAACAGGGATCCTCTCTTATTTGTTGTAATCAAATAGGGATGTTTTACAATCATTGGTTATGAATTAATTTAAACAATTTACCAATCATTTTGTAGCAGAATTACTAACATAGATGTAGAATTTGTTTCACCGAAATCAGTCGTATCGTTTTAGAGGTACGAATTATTTTCTTGGGGGTTGTTTCTTAGTATGCTTAAAAAAACAGGACATTTCGATAACATTTTCTCTTAGTGTAACCTTCAAAATAATCACAGCGAGCATGATTATCCTCTGGGAACGACAAAATGTCCATCAAGTGTCTCTTAGAAATAAAAATGTATGGATCCCTCATTAAAATTTCTTGAAAACTAATTGATGCAATTACCGTCATTATAAATCTGAAATCTAGAAGAAATTTGATTGCAATTTCTTGTTTTTTCCAAGATTTTTCAAACATAGCTTCCATGTAAATTTTCTAGAACTCTAGAACGATATGACCGACTGTAGTGAAATATCTAAGTTAGCTGTTATACCGGGTGTCCCAAAAAGAAGTATGCAAAGCTGAAGCAGCAAAATTGGAAATCAGCGGGTACCAATTCATAAAAAGGAACCATCCAGGCGATACAAAACGTGGGGGCGTTGGTCTTTACTTTAAGGAAACATTGCCACTTAAGGAGAGGGGGGATCTAGAGGTAATTCAAGAATGCCTTGTATGTGAGGTGACTTTACATCGGAAAAAGATCTTCTTCGTGGTTATCTACCGTAGCCCTAGCCAAAACCCTGATGAATTCAATCAATTCCTAGACCAGTTCGAACACCTAGTGTCACTACTTCATCAAGAGAATCCGTATACCATAGTAATCACTGGGGACTTTAATTGTAGGTCTCCTATGTNTTTTGGATTGATCCATGCTAAATTCTGATCGCTAGGGTTGACCAAATCTGTATACTTATTTTTGGGACACCCGGTACTACAACATGATTTGTAATTCATTGCTATCGGTGCATTGTCGATGATTGCGCGTTTCGGCAATGTGCAGTATCCATCATTTTGAGACACCCTGTATATTGAAAAAATACTGCTAATGTATGGCTTGAAAAATTATTCAAGTCAAGTTAAGACTTTTCAAGCAACATTCTGAAAATAGTTTGTTTGTCCAATACAGAAACGACTGCAACTAACAACGGTACGAACTCAACTTTGTCCGAAGTTCAAGGTAAATATCCTTTTCAGGTTTCTTAACATTTCTTACATTTCATACCTTTAAAATCTACAGTCATTAAGTCATAGCTGGTTTGAATGCTTTGTGTCTCGAATATTCGCAAAATAGTAGGCGAACAGCAATGATATACTGAAATTTATTTGTGCACTTTATGCTTCCATCAATGTTCAATCTATTGCAAAGAGAGGAGGTATTGCACAGTGTTGATTCTTGCAGAAGGTGTTTAGCTTCCCCCCGAAAGTAAAAAAAACATTTTTATGTTTTTATCAGCAATGCTATTGTTTTCACCAACGATAAATATTGCTTTGCATAATATTTCCGGGAATTAATCCCATATCTTACCAATTTTTGCCAAAATTTTCTAATTACCTGAAATTCTAGGGGATGTGACACCCTTCCATACCTCCAATAGCAACACTGCAAGCAGAGCCCAATGAGTTAACATCAAAAACAAATTTGTCCATGTATGAAATTTAAGGTTTTCAATTCTATCGCTCGTACTAGTTTTCAAAACATATCAAGCCATGAAGGCGCCTTTTTCGGCGCCCGTTAACCTGAATGTTTACTTGAAGCGATAATGACGATCAGTACAGTCTGTTCACTCATCGACAATTCTCAGTTGATGGTCTGATAAACAACCCAGAGAGTGTTGTACTGGATGCTCTTTTTTATCAAAACTTAGGTACAAGAAATGTTTGGAAAGTTCTTTAGAGTCAAAGCCTTTTGAGATCTAAAAACTGATCGAAAGATGACTGCATGAACAGTCCACTAAGATCAATCATTCGTGGAATACGCACCCGGGGGGTTGGGGTACTCCCATTAAGGCCTAATAGGAGGGTACAATCAGGGTTAAAAAGGGCCAAAGCAAAACTTTTAAGAATTGCCCTCAAATGGTAATATATTTTTACAAAAACCCCCAAATGGTAGTTTGTGGACCTAAAATTTCTCAATTGGTAGCATCTAGAAGTGACAATTTTCTGCAAGGGATGAGCAAGAAAATTTCAAAAAGTCATTGATGAACATTGCTGCAACTATTTGCCTGCGTGGAGAATCGAAAATATTGCCTTGCAGAGGAGGGTGCTTGCGGAGTTTAAATCTTAATAAAGGCAAGGAATCTTGGAATACCCCCAATTGGTAGCATGTGTTTACAAATAGGACCATTTGGTAGCCATTCGGTAAGACCCTCAAACCAACTGGACCCCCTGTTAGGCGATAATGGGAGTACCCCTCCCCCGGGAATACGCAGAACCAATAAACGCTGTGATTAATAAACAAAGTTTCTAGTTAGGTCGAAAATTTGAGTGAATAAACTTGACTTGAAGGTGTGTAGGAACATAAAATGCATCTCTTTGATTGACGCTGCTTTCAAGCCAGAAAGTGAAATCAGCAAAAAGACGTGGGCAGCATTTTGCAAGTAGCGGAAATCTAAGTTTATGATGTGATTTAAGATGAAGTCAATTTCTATTGACAGCTGGAATAAATTCAACGATGAATTCTACATCAGTTCAAGCATCGAATTTCACATCAAACATCACTACGATGAATACTACTGCCAATGAAACAAACACAGGTAATGCAATATCTCATTAAAAAAAGTTTAGAAAACAAAACGTTAAACTTACGTTTGAGACAAAACCTTAAAGGGAATGTGCAATGGTAAATAGGCTTGTCTAAAAATATAACAAAGAAAACACTCAAACACTGCATTGTTTCTTTCGCTATCCATTGTTCACGGCACGTGTGCACCTTCGATTTGAATGGGATATTTCTAAATTGTTTTGCTTTTTGCAAATGCAAGCTTTTTACCTTGCACAAACCCTTTAAACTCCATTGGATTGAGTAATGTTTGATACACATCGTAGCTTGAGAACGCCCGCCCTTTCGAGCTTGAAAATTACACAGTATCATATGAAATCATTTAACATCATTTCATGTGATGACACATAAAGACTAAATGTCCACCTTCACAACATGCTCATAGTTATGACATCTGACATCTTTTTTCACAGGGAACGCAACCTCTCTCAATGTAACGGCAGTACCAAATAATGATACCACACCAGGTATATATTTTTCAATTTGAAAATTTATGTAGCGAACTCTACTTCTAAAGAATCAATTTCCATTTCGTTGAATAATAATCTAGGTTCAACGAGCTATCAGTTTAACACGCCCTGGAATTATTTAAAGAGAATCAACGGATATAAAAGCCCCGCGCGGAAGGGGTCTGGGTATTCTATTATTAACCTATTGTATTTGATGATTTCTACACTTACGTAGATATTGTTTAGCCAGAGGAACAATAGCGTTGGGAGTTGTCTTGGTCCTATTTATAGATGACTTCCACTTAACTCCGTTGATTCACTTTTAAGTTTACCTTGGGGGTTCATTACATAGAGATTTCACTGTAGATTTGTTCCTTCTCTGTAGCTTATTATTAGTTTTATTCTCGTATTTATTTCAGTATCCATTAATGTATTTCCATGCTCCCTGTGGTGTCTTCTTGTAATTTTATTGTTTGTAGATCGTAAATTTTAAGAGAATTTATATAAAAAAGCATTCAAAATTAATCCTGAAATAAAGTGCACTTATCTTTTGTTCAAATTTTGCGGAATTTGTATTTCCCATGGGATACAACGTCTTTTTGTCTATCATGTTGAGCTTAAAAATCTGGGATGGCCAATAGCCAGGTATATGTATAGCTATGCATTTTGTGTCACTTGGTCTTTGCTCTCCAAGAGTCAACAGCAACAACTCTAGCATCCTTCACGCTAAGGAAAGCAAAGAAAGACATCTGCGGAAAGCAAAATGGTAAACTTGATGAACTACTTTGAGATCAACTTTAAATTTGCGTAAATTTATTGACCATTTTGTCCCTTCTTCTCTGTAAATATAAGCCTGAACTCACAAATGGATATCCTGCTTTCCTCCTCTTATTTAGGATTTACTCTTATCAACTTGCTGAGACTTTTAATGATCATTACATTGACATCGTTGAGAAATCAAGTGGGAAAAAGCCACAAAGCCTAGCAGACACAAATGAACAAGCCAGTGACAGAGATATTGTGAAACTGATTCTCGAAAAGTATGCCAATCACCCTAGCATCTTAACTATACTTCAAAATCCAGAAAACAGTTTTTTAACCTTTTCATTTCGTACCGTTGAATCGAATGAAATAAGGAAATTGCTAAAAAAACATAGATAGTAAAACGTCAACTGGGGAGGATCAAATTCCTCCTAAACTTTTGCTTTTAGCTTCAGAAGAACTGACTATACCCCTAACAGATGCAATAAACAATAGTTTTATGCAATGTAAGTTTCATGATAAAGGAAAGCGTGCAGCCGTAACTCCATTAGATAAGGGTGAGTCAGTTCGTACCACGGAGAAGCACTTTCGCCCCGTCAGTGCGTTGAACGCTTTTTCGAAAATCTCTGAACCGATCATCATAGATCAACCACTTCCTTATCATTATTCTCTTCACNGATTCTCGAAAAGTATGCCAATCACCCTAGCATCTTAGCTATACTTCAAAATCCAGAAAACAGTTTTTTAACCTTTTCATTTCGTACCGTTGAATCGAATGAAATAAGGAAATTGCTAAAAAACATAGATAGTAAAAAGTCAACTGGGGAGGATCAAATTCCTCCTAAACTTTTGCTTTTAGCTTCAGAAGAACTGACTATACCCCTAACAGATGCAATAAACAATAGTTTTAAGAAATGTAAGTTTCCAGATAAAGGAAAGCGAGCAGCCGTAACTCCATTAGATAAGGGTGAGCCAGTTCGTACCACGGAGAAAAACTTTCGCCCCGTCAGCGTGTTGAACGCTTTTTCGAAAATCTATGAAAAGATAATCAAAGATCAACTCATTCCTCATCTTGATCGCTGTCTTTCAAAGTTCATAGCAGCATATAGACAGCAATATAACACACAGCATGTCCTGGTAAGAATGATCGAAGAATGGAGACGAAACCTTGACAATGATAATGTTGTGGGGGCCGTTTTGATGGACCTTTCGAAAGCATTTGACTGTATCCCACATGATCTACTCATTGCAAAATTATCCGCGTATGGCTTTCATGAAGATGCACTTGTTTATATCTATTCTTACCTGAAACGAAGACAGCAGTCAGTGCGTATTAACAACACGTATAGTACTTTCCAGCTTGTGCTTTCTGGTGTACCGCAAGGATCTGTTCTTGGTCCAATCTTGTTTAACTTATACATAAACGATCTTTTTCTTTATATAAAGAAAGCTACCTTGCACAATTATGCAGACGATAATACTCTAGCAGCTTTTTCAAATTCATTCCCAAACCTGATTAGAATCTTGGAACAAGAATCCAATGTTGCCATAGATTGGCTTGAAAGGAACCAAATGATTGCAAATCCGGACAAATTCCATGCCGTATTAGTTACAAAGGGTAGAGATGACACAATAGGGGAAAAACTAGTCATACAAGGCAAACAAATTCAATCTGAAAATGCAGTAAGACTTCTAGGCGTAAAAATCGATCACAGACTAACTTTTGATGACCATATTTCCGATCTATGTAGAAAAGCCGCTGCGCAGTTAAACGCTTTGAAAAGACTTAAGGGTTATATGGAGTTTAAAGCCAAAGAGATACTGGTTCAAAGCTTCGTTTTTTCAAATTTTAATTACTGCCCTCTGGTCTGGCATTTTTCCTCTGAAAAGTCAGTGAAAAAAATTGAGAAGATCCACGAACGAGCTCTTAGATTTCTCTACAATGACTCTACAAGCTCTTATGACGACTTACTTCCTAAAGCTGAGAAATGCACGATGAGAATCAGCCGTCTCAGAACTCTTTGCATTGAAATTTATAAAACCGTCTCAAAACTAAATCCTCCTTTCATGCAGGATATTTTCAAACTAAAACAAACAAGAAGGTCAGCTAGGAACCCAAATGAACTAATTCATTACAGACCAAACCAAGTTACTTTCGGTTCAAAGAGTCTCCTATCACTAGGACCACCAATTTGGAATGCTTTGCCCAAAGAGATCAAATTAGCCGAAAACATTCAAACGTTTAAGAGACTTATAAAACAATGGGATGGGCCAACTTGCAACTGTAATGTTTGTAGCTAGCAACAGAACTATGCAGATTATATATATATATATTGTTAGTAGTTTAAATATTCGATTTAGATTAGTTTCTATTAGAAGCTAGAATGAAATTGAATTAAAATAAGATGACAAACAAACAAATCAAAGTTTTGTTGGAAAAATCAACATCAATAATGATACATAAATTTTGCCTTCTCTTTGAACGATTTGCCCTGCTTATTAAATCGGTTAAGAATTAGAAGGTAACTTTGCTAGTGTAAGTATGTCAAATTCAGCAGCTTGAACTGAAGACAATCATGATGCAGGTGTATATTTTAAACTCTCGTGAGCCAAATCGATCTTGCCAGAGTCAGGGAAAGATCGAGGTTACATAGTCATTAACGATGAGGAAGGCTTAAAACATAAAATAATATGTGCCACGCCATCACACTCACTGTCCATTCAAAAACGAGGAAGGTTCCATCAAAAACTTTCTTTTTCCTGGAGGAAGATTTAATCCCTTCTTGACTCTCTTTCGTGTCTCTGCAGAGCCTGTCAAAAAATTGCCATCTTAAATAAGTCCCTCCCCCTTTACAATTGTGGACTTGCCCAGATGGCTTGGAAAGAAGAAAGAAAGGACGATTTGTTCCCAACAGCTTACAAGGGGCAGCGCCAACCCTCAAAAAATGGGGTGGACAAGGGATAGAATTGATTTGCCAGAAGGTATACCTAATGCTTTTTACATCGGTTTTGCTTAAGAATAAATACCGTCCAGAGAAAGGTGGGGTGAACATATCCACCCCAGTCCACCACCTGGAACCGCCCTTGGTCTGACAAGCGGCATTTTGTATCTTGATTTTTGACCAATGGTAATGAAGATTTGAAATTGCTTGCGATTGGGTCCTATTACAAACATCCGGTCAAGCGAGGTATAGCTCGGCTCATGAATAATTAATGGGGAGCTGTTCGGAATAAGTCGTCCTTCCTTTTTCCGTCAAAAAATAACTTGTGCATCGATTCTATGAATATCAGAAAACCTTCAGAAATAATTTATATATTTGCAGGAACAACTACAACAATTCCTTCTACGACAACCACAGCTTCTACAACTGCAACAACTACACCTGTAACAACAAGAACAACTCAGCCAGGTCAGGTACATAAATTTGTAAATGGTATAGTATCTAGAGACTCGCTAAATAAGCTCTGTATTTTTAAAAAAATTTATAAGATTTTGATATTTTATCTATCAATTACAATTAAAATAAGAATAGCATTTCTCTCGAGTGAGATTTTACAGTCAAATTTGTAATAGTACTGTTTTTAGCCTAAAACAAAGAAAAATGATGACGTCGTCGAATATACAACAATTAGAGTAAAATGAATTATAAATTCAGACTTTTCACTTCAAAGTACATAAGATGGCCAATTTTCTTCTCGGAGTTGTGAGGGGGTCTAATTTAGCCACCCCCCGGCCTGATGATGCTCTGAAAAGCCCGGTCCAGATAGGGTTAAAGCACTCCAAAATTTCATGTAGACATATTCCTTCTAGCCATAGTGTTCATACTATTCATCAGATCATTGTTACGTAGATATCAAATGAAAGATCGGAGTTCGAATATCGAGAGGATCGAGAGTGTATAGGCCTAGCGTTGAGAGTTTGGTTTGAATTAATCCGAAATCATTTTTTTAAACTTTCCCCAATAACTTGAACATTAATACTTTGTTTGTTGATAATGGTTGATAATGGTTGATATTATTGCTTTTAGAGTTGAAATCTTAATATCGAAAGTTCAAATTTGCCTTCACCTCCAAACCAGTGCTTTGGCGTTTTGGCCCAAGCAAATTCCGTAAGATAGCGAATAAGTAAACCATTGATAAAATGTCAGCAGAAATGAGATCATTGCATATTAAATTTGCTAGAACTCAACAATATATAGATTTGATAGAACTAAACTATTGTGCAGTTTTTTTTAATTTTTTCTTAATTTTAATCTCGAATTTCGTTGTGCTTTGGATGTGGAGGCAAATTTGATCTTTCGAGATTAACCTTTCAACTCTCAAAACACCAATATCAACGATAAAGGTATCTAAGTTAAAATTAACAATCGATGAACGTTTAAAAAAATGACTTCCCATTGATTAAAGCTACATTTTCATCGCTAGGCTTGACCAAATCTGTTTCTTTTATTTTTATTTTTCCTTTTTCATATTTCAATAAAATGTTACAATACACATTACAATGCATACTACTTACAAAATTACTATACAATACTACTAGAACGATACCAAAGGGAGCAAAAGGCTGCGTCTACCCTGCGGCCATTGTAGAGAGATAAAAACTACTTTACTACGCGACGATATGGGGAATCCAAGACTGCGCAATTCTGTTGGTATATTCCCAGTAACACACTGAATAGATTCTCTGGTTGCGTCTCTTTCAACGCTTCCGTAAGTACTCCTGTACTGAGTTGATATTTCCTTTGTGTTTAGGCCCGTAGTTTTGCTCCAATAAAATGAACACAGTATGTCTCTTGCAGTATCACTCCATTCTCAACTAACACGAATCTAAAACTAAACCGAATCTAAACTCAGCAAGCTGTTTAAGCCCTTATATACTGTTTAACAAGAAATTTCTAGAATATGCTGAATCACTATTGCGTGTAGAATAAGCTGAATCACTATTACCCCAAATAAACATGTTACAAAAGTTTACGCAAGTTTTACCCCAGAATGTTTTCCATTATTGTCTCCATCTGAGTCACTACAATTAAATGTTTCTAGTCATCATTACTTAGTTCTGGTGTGTTTTACTCGCACGCAAGCGTTATTAATGTAGAGAAATTTCTCGAAAAGTCCAGTTCACCACAACGAGAATAAAACACATGACTACTATCAACACAAAAAAGAACGTTTAGTAAAATTGGCCTTTATTGTTGAGACACTCGGTACATAAATGTTGGGAGTACCTTAGAGTACCGCGGAAATTTATTTGCTATGAAAATCGACCAAGTGATACGGATCCTTGGTGTCAAATATGCTTCCTTTTCCTTTTAGCAACAACCACTGCTGCCACAACCTCAAAACCAACCACTACGAAAGGTAGCGAATTTATAAACCAAGTTTAGCTTTCTTTTATAATGATAAGATCTAAAATACATACAACATATTCAATTTAAACTGTTAAAGTGAGGGTCAACAATCCAAGGTTATGGAGTTGCCTCTCGTATCGCAATACTAAAGTCTGTCTCAAATTAGTTGCCTGCGAATAAAAACAATCGAAGAGCTTTTTGCATGACTAATTTGGCGTCAACGCAAATCTCCAGTTCTTGGTTTAGTCTACCATGTTTTTGTTCTTGTTTTGATCGATATGTTTTCAACGTTGTGAAACAAAAAGTTTTGACGAAAGCATCAATTTTAGGGTTTTTTATGGGCTTCCATTCTGTTTCTGTTGCGGAATGTCATTTAATTACCCAATGGAATCGTTAACTTGACTTCAAGTGTGATAGAGGGCAACGTGCTGAAAAGCACGAGTATTATAAATCCCTGCACTGCCTCCTTCGGTTATTAGGTCGGAAGCATTGCCAATTATCGACCAAAATAGCACGGGGGGGGTTCTTCCATAGTAAAGGTACCTGGGGATGTGCCGCCCTCAAGGGTATACTTTTTCGGATTTCTAGTCTAGCCAAGGGTATGCTTTTTGGCAATTTTAGTCTAGGCCAGTCTAGGCAAGGGTATAGTTTCCGGCAATTTTCGGCCAGGAAAGGCCAAATTTTCTTAATTTGTGTCTAGAAACCCCAAATTTTGCCGATTTTGGTCTAGAGAAGGAGAAACTTTGGTGATTTGTGCCTAGAAAACGGCAAATTATGACACTTTTGGTCTAGAAATTAGTCTAGCCAAGGGTATAATTTTCACAAAAATTGGTCTAGCCAACATTGTTTAAAATTGTGACTCAGAAGGGAGGGGTTTATTAGAGAGGGGGACTAAACTAAATAGAGCTTTTACGGTACACGAAAACAAATGTCAAATGATCTCCTGGAATGACAAAATCTGAGGCTTTTCATTTGCAAAGAGGCAGGAATTTCCACTACAATGCTTGCACCAAAGCAATTCGTGCTTCTTTCCTAATCCGTTTTGTTTTGGGAATGGGTGCCATTAATATTCCCAAAGTTATTTCTATGTCTATAATGTTTTTTGAGATTTCCCCACATCTGGCAATTACCTGTTANGGTTTTTTGCGTGAAATGCGTGGGGAAATGCGTATCACCTTACTATACAAACATGCAATCGTCCAGCTGTTGCACGGGGGGGGGGGGTTCTTTCATAGTAAAGGTACCTGGGGATGTGCCGCGCACAAGGGTATACTTTTTCGGACTTCTAGTCTAGCCAAGGGTGTGCTTTTGGCAATTTTAGTCTAGGCCAGTCTAGGCAAGGGTATGATTTTTGGCAATTTTGGTCCAGGAAAGGCCAAATTTTCTTAATTTGTGTCTAGAAACCCCAAATTTGGGCGATTTTGTCTAGAGAAGGCGAAATTTTGGTGATTTGTGCCTAGAAAACGGCAAATTATGGCACTTTTGGTCAAGAAATTAGTCTAGCCAAGGGTATCATTTTCACAAAAATTGGTCTAGCCAACGGTATCATTTTGAAGATGCTCGCAGCACACTCCTATCCGAGATTTGGCCAAGAACCCCCCCCCCCCGTGCAAAATAGCCAGACATCAAACTGCCTTGGAGGTTGGTTGATAAATTTGCCATAGGGTACGTTTTCATTTCAATAAATTCTTCTCTTTGTTTCCTAGCAACAACAACAGCAACAACAACACCAGCAACAACATCACTAGCAACAACAACAGCAGCAGCAACAATTCCATCTATTACTACTTTAGGCATTAAAACTCAAATATTCTATTTCCCAACTAAAAATATTTGCAATGATTGCGATGGCAGACGAAGAAAATTCGCTCAAGCGAAAAAATAAAGCAAAGAAAACCTCAAAAGATGTTGTGAAACTAGTAAGGCCTACTGTCTCGTTGTGCACACGAAAATGCATTACATCTGCCTCGCGGATTTCGTTTATCTGATCCAGAAGCTAAGTGTGGAGTTTTTTATTTACATGTATACGAAGATATTAATGATTGATAAAAATATATAGCCTTTAATATTACGATTAGACGTTTCGGGCATAACCTTTCATCAGTAACAGCGAAGTAGAGTGCGATAAAGTAGCACGAGTAGAAAAAGAACGCTTGATAGAAGAGGTATACTAGTAGAACGCAGAAAAGAATGAGAATGTGACGTAAGAGAAAGAGTAAAGATTCGAAAAGAGATGCTACTACAAACTACAAAATGAAGCTAGCAAAGATACTAGGATATGAAAGAAACCGTTTGTTGAGTCCATGTGGCAGAAGAGTCCCCAATTTAAAAATAATTCTTCTCTCTAATGTTTATACGCTGATAAAGATGCTACAAAGAGAACAACATTAGAGAAAATAATTGTTTTTAGACTGGGGACTCTTCTGCCACATGGACTTAACAGACGGCTTTCATTCATATCGATCCTAGTATCTTTGCTGGCTTCATCTTGTAGTAGGATCTCTTTTCGAACCTTTTACTCTTTCTCTTACGTTGCATTCTTGCATCGCATTCTTTTCTGCATTCAACTAATATACCTCTTCTATCAAGCGTTCTTTTTCCACTCTTACTACTTTATCGTACTCTACTTCGTTATTACTGATGAAGGGTTATGCCCGAAATGTCTAATCGTAATATTCAAGGCGATATATATTTTACCTATTAACAATATCAATATCTTCATATACATTCGAATAATTATAGCCGCACGTACAAACAACTGATACATTTATTGTTTTATTTTCACCCTAAATATGCGAGAATTTTAATGCTTACTTTTCAGCTTCTGAATCAGATAAACAAAATCTTCGAGACAGATGTTTAGATATAATCTTCTTCTTTCGACATAAAATCGTGACTTCCTTTAAAAATGCCTTTTCTTGTGCACAACATGACAGTTGGCCGTAATAGTTCATCGGCATCTATTGCGACTTTCTTTGTTTTGATTTGTCGCTTGAGAGGATTCCCTTTGTCTGTGATCACTAATCGCTATGAAATAACATTCAAATTTTCAATCAAAAGAAGCTGATACTATTTTTACAACGTTTGCCCTTCATACCTGTTGAGACCAAAATTTCAAACTTTTGCATTGGTTTAATTATGCTTAGCTTTTGACAAAGCAGCTCCCCTAGAAATGTGTGTAATTTTAATGGAAGTCATTTGTCTTCCTAAGAAATCGCTGAGGTCACGTATAAATCCTTTGGTTCTCCTACCGTACTTCTTCTGAGATTAGGATTAGCTTAATAAAGGTTCTTTTCTTAGCACTCTTGTTGAAAACTTTCGAATAGTGAAATGAATGGCTTGTGCTACTCAAAATTCACATAAATTTTAAAGTTTGTCTCACATTAGTCAGGAGGAAATACCTGCTAATAGAAACAATTAAAGAGCTTTGCACTAATAATTTTATGTTATCGAAAATCTCATCGGACATCTAATGTGAGACGGACTTGAATAGTGTTCATAACATCTTCCCCTCTGATTTTGTAGCCTCTGTAACTTTTCATTTGGGAGGCTGGAACACGGACTACGCCCTCTTGGTTTATAAGATGCTTTCTCATTTTTAAAATTATGCATCAATTCCTGTTTAGGGCCATGGCATCAACAGTATTATGGTCTTGGATGTTATCATAGCCACGAAGATGATGTTAATTTTCCAGCACTTGCTGCCAATTTGAGAGCTGACATCAATTGGTAAGTAAGCATGATCGGTATGCAAATAAGAAGGGGAAATTTCGTTTACTGCTGTTCTGTTTGGGGGACCTGTGGTGAAACCAAAATAAACCTGCTGCAAAAGTTGCAAAATAGGGCTGAAAGAATAGTCAAAAATAGCAGCTATATAATGTTTCAGCTATCGACCTGAGTAGGCAGCTAAAATGGCCAATAATTTCTGACATCATTAAATCCGAGACAGCAACTATCATGAACGAGTTTACAAGACTTTTCGGATTAACGAGTGTCCCAAAATGGTTTATCAGCGCTTGCTAAGCCGTACAATTACGAATTATGCACCAATTTGAATGAACTACCAACCATTTTAAGCAAAAAGGGGCAAAAAGACCAACTTAGATGAAGAAATATATTTCACTAAATTCGGTCATGTTGTTTTAGAGTTATGGACGATTTTACTTGGAAGCAATTTTTGAAAATTCTCGAAAGAGCTAAAAATTACGATCAAATTTCGCCTTTATTAAGACGACAATTGCTTGAAGTATCTTCTTAGGGACTTAAAAACAAGCAACACATCTACACTTACATGCGAGAGACACATACTTGTCATTTGCTCTTTGGAGGATGACCATACCCGAATCATTCTTTTGCGCTGATACTTCAAATTTTTAGTTCTCTTTTACGTATGTTCTAAAATAACTCACAAACAAAATAATCTGTAACTCTAGAATTGTATGACCGATTTTAATGAAATAAATTCCTACAGCTAAGTTAGGCTTTCTGCTAAGAAACGATTTTACTTCATTCAAATTGGTGATAATTCATCATTGTACATTTTGGCAAACGCCGATATATCATTTTGGAAGACCCGGTACATCGTCCGTTGTAAAATAAATAACACTAAGAGAACTGCGTTCTAGATTACACATCAAGATTACCAGATTACACTACTTAACAATCATAACTCAAGAACAGAGGCGAGAAAACAGCATTTAATACAATCGGTTTTGATTTCGGAAACCTGGATCATTGTGTCAAAAAATTCATAAAACCAACAAGTAACGAGTCTATAAAAAAGGCAGTTGCTCAAAGGAACGCACTTCATGATCCATGACGTTATCCAAAACATAGCCTCTTTTTGACCATGAAAAACGACATTTCGTGAAGGCGCACAAGGATGGGTCACGTGATTAAATTTCAACGTATTTTCCAGCTCTTTTTTGCTCACATTTGTAATGGGTCAAAACTACGTCAAAAAGTAGTTTTGCTCACATAGTCAAAACTACGAGCAGTACAGAAAACTGTCAAGGATTGCCTTCCCTGCCTTGAAGGAAATTGACAGGGTTTATAGTGAAAGCATGCTCCACTCATCTCTGTAGATTGCCTTTGAAGGCACTTGGTATGTGGTTCAGTTGGATGGTCGAACTCTCAGATCTTCCTGACATTGGCATTGAGAGTTTGGATCCTAAGAACATTTGCGAAGTACTGCTTTTTGGTAGACTAGCTTACGCTAGTCCCTCAATTTCGCTGTTGTTGTTGTTGCTGATTGCCAGCTAGTGTCTGAAATCGGAATCAGGACCCGGTTGTTAAAAACTGGTATTGACTAACACCGGATTACGATTATGCATACGAATACAAGATTATGCATTTTAATCCATGATTAGCGTTAATCGAGGTTTGAACAACCGGGCCCAGGCGCTGATTTTTCGGCTCCTGATCTGATTGGAGCATAGCAGTGAAGAACAATGGCTGATTGTTTTGTAGCCAATTGGATTTGTTCACAGTTTTACTCCAATATTTCTATTTGAAAGCGAGGCTTTGATCTGGCTTTTTCTCTCGACACGTGCAACCAAGAAGCAATGGCGGCGTTTCTCTCGTTGTCGCAGCTCGATCGAGTAGAAGCAAATCAAGCTGAGGAATTTAACCAGCCATTTAGCATAAAGTGAGCATTGGGGAAGAGCTATTTGTCTGTGCTCCGACTGGATATGGCAAAACGTACTGCTATTTGTATTATTTCAGAGGGATTTCCAAGAACAGCCAAGCACCTACTGTAAATTCAGCAGGTTTGGGACTTTTTGGTTTATTTCTACCTCATGTATTTCAATTTCAATAATTTACCTTGAAGCAGGTTGCTTTGCAAAGCAGATTTTTGGTCTTTCTGGCCTTTGGTTTACTCTTAAGTTCAATGGTTTTAATTTGAAAGCAAGCTCTCCGTGTGTCACCACTTTTGTCACATTTGGCAAATAAAACAATTTAGCAATCTTTGAAAATTTGAATAGAAACTTTTCATCATATTTTGTGAAAATGACTAAAAGTAATCCACCCAGGAGAATGAATCCAGCAGTTTGCTTCATATTCTTGCCTTGGTGTAGAAAGTTTTGCATGGTGTTTGATTGCACATTTAGAAAAAAAAATTATATAATGACCTACAATATTTGCTTGTGTTTGAAAAGCACTCTTTTACTTTATATTCATGTCAATTTCTTTAAAATCCATAGGGATTTGTTCAAAGCAAGAAAGCTGCTTCATTATTGTCAGACAAGCACTTAATTTTTTGGACTCATCTTCACTTCAGGATGCATTTGATGACACCTATGTTGGGGAGAGATTGTCTTTCTGATGCAATGACTCATATGTTTATGGAGATAATATTGTCCTAACAAAATATAGACTTATATCTGTAATTAAATCAATAAATTTAAGTACATATAATATTTAGCCTGATTGCTGACAGTGTTGATCAGCAAACAACTTGGAACAAAGTATAAAGAGCATATCCCTTATAAACCCTTTGAAATTTCATTGTACTTTAGATACCACATAACTGATAGCATATGTATCATGATGATGTGATTGATATCCTTGTCCACTCTTTGATTTCTTGATCTTTGATCACTCTGAACTCCTCTGAATTACAATTATGTGTTCTGAATCTTGTTGGATTTTGGTATAACAATCCATGTTAGAATTTTTCAGAGTCACAAACTGACTAAAATGTTATTAAATTCACATATAGAAAACTCAGTATCAATCTGCTGTTCCCTAGAGGATTCCACATGCAATACCGTTCCATGTTTTGACGGTTTTGAGGACTTCTGATCACAGCAGCAACACCAATTCCATGGTCCGAATTTTAAACATACAACGTATTTGAAAACGAGGCTATTAAATCAGTCCGATTTCAGACACTGTTTGGCAACAAGTCTCTGTATTAGCGACATATCAATTCTAGGAGCATACAGAGATCGAGTAGCCAGTCTAGCTATTTGGTAGCTCAAACTTAAATCTGGTCGGAAACAGAATAATCGTAGAGGAAACAATTTCTTTGATTAAGTGAACACAACGTTTAGGCTAGAACTTAATCACCAAATCACAGCTTCCCATATACCTTCGTGTTTGTATTGTCCCTGTTTTGTTAAACGGAATGTATCCTTGTATTAAATTGTTGTAAGTGTAATTCATAGAGGCCCTTTACATGAGACCCGACATGAACCGGCATGAAAATTTGACAAAATGCGCTCCTGTTTACATGAGACATGAGACCCCGACATGAAACTTTCAAAACACGTCATACACTTTGCACGTGACATTGCGTAAGAAAAAGAGGCGGGAAATAGAGACAATAGAGCTCACTAGACACAAAATACTCAATTGAAATATTGAATGAAAAAGTATTCCTCTTTGTCTGAGAAGGTATCGGCAAATGTTCCTGTCTTGGGGGAACGTTTTCTTGCAAACAAATATTGCCAACCCATCAGAATAGGCCTACAATTTTGAGAATTGAATTCTAAGAATTTTTAAAGATTTCCATATTAATCCTTTCGTTCCTTGAAGAGCACGTTTAGTTTGTTTACCTTTCTTGATTCGAAGTGATTTTTTTCCTTGAGCTTGAGACATCAGCTTGAACAGTGCTTGAACGTGAAGTAAAGGCGAGCAAAGATGAACTGGGTGCAGTAATGGCGCCCAAAATAGAATGAACCTCCAACAAAATTGGCGCGCAAAATGCGCAGCGATTCTTGTCGCGACGAGGGCGATTTGGTTTTCAGTTCGCCCCGATTTGAGAAAAATGTGTTTACATGACACTTTCATGCCGGCATGAACTTTCATGCCGGCATGAAAAAGCGACATGAAATTTTCATGCCGGCATGAGTTTCATGTCGCCCCGACATCATGTAAACACAACAGTAGGTCAGACCAGCACCCGATATGAAACTCGTGCCCGCACGAAAAGTCACGCCGGCATGAGTTTCATATCGGGTCTCATGTAAAGGGCCTCATAGTGGGAACTCGATGACACATGTTTCTTTANAAAGAGGAACGGGGTGCAGTAATGGCGCCCAAAATAGAATGAACCTCCAACAAAATTGGCGCGCAAAATGCGCAGCGATTCTTGTCGCGACGAGGGCGATTTGGTTTTCAGTTCGCCCCGATTTGAGAAAAATGTGTTTACATGACACTTTCATGCCGGCATGAACTTTCATGCCGGCATGAAAAAGCGACATGAAATTTTCATGCCGGCATGAGTTTCATGTCGCCCCGACATCATGTAAACACAACAGTAGGTCAGACCAGCACCCGATATGAAACTCGTGCCCGCACGAAAAGTCACGCCGGCATGAGTTTCATATCGGGTCTCATGTAAAGGGCCTCATAGTGGGAACTCGATGACACATGTTTCTTTATTTTTAGTTTAACTGTTGTTTTTATTTGTATATTGAATATTTATGATGATATAAAAAAGTTGGATGATAGAAGATTTGAAAGAAGCTTCTACGATGGTTGGTGGTTTTTTGTCTCTGTTTCGTTTTATTCATTGCCATCCTGATGCCTGCTTCCACCACAGCTTTGCTTTGGTTTGTTGTACCTGATAGAATTTCTATGCAGCATGTAAATTCGGATTTCCCATGTGGCCCATCTGTGTGCACCTTTGAAATAAAATTTTATATTTCATAGGGACAATCTGACGAGGACTATAGAAGCCTGCGCAAAAGAGGTGAATAAACCAGAAACGAAGGCATTGCACGGAATTGATTTTACGTTCTTTGCCATACGTTTCTTTGGTGAATGTTGGGCAAATGATGATAGGGCTTCGACAGTCTATTTCTCACGTGGACATGCTGATGATTGTTACATGAATACTGGAGGCGAATGGAGTTATTACGTTTATCGTTTCGGACCTGCAAGTGAGTACCTAGACCAAGGCCTTGTTCAAACGTCACTCTTCTCGTGTGCCGAACTTAATTTGACACATAGCACAAAAGAACATTGCACACATAGCACACATAGCACAATTGTCTAAACATAGCACAAAAGAACGGCACGCGCCACTTATGTTCCTATTGTTTTCATCGATCGAAAACATCAAATACAATAGGTTCTATTTACGTGGACCCAGTCCCCCTAGCTAAGTTGCCTTTTAACCCCGTTGATTTACTTTAAGTACACGAGGGGCACGACGCTTGAATCCGTGGGTGGAGCAAATTTAATCAGGAACGGTAAACTACTTTGGATCGGCAGAGCTTGTCCAGCTACGCCACTCAACAGCAGCTTGGTTTGAAACGTCGCACTTTTCATATGTGCCGAACTCAATTCATAATAACATAGTACTCGCCCCTTTCAAGCTAAACTACTTAAGGATTTTCAAACTCATTAGGAGCGTCACATCTAAAGCCGGGTGTCCATTTGAAATTTGTCTGCTCTTTATTGCTCTTCTTGGCTTTTTCTACTACGTTGTTGCTCGTCTTTGCTTTTTGTTGCTCATCATTTTATTTTGTCTTTTCACGCACAATCATGCGCGCAATGTTTTTTGGATTCGAATTGCCCTTTCTTGCTCTTTATTGCTCGTTTTTGGTTTAGATAGTATAGAATTAAATCTCAAAAACAGGAAAGACCAGATCCTCTTCTTTGCTCGTTTAGGTATGTCGTTGCTCGGTTTGGTTTTAATGAGCAACGTAAACAAAACGAGCAATAAAGAGCAGAACAAGTTCCAATGAAAACCAGGCTTAAGTTCGACGTTTGAAACGTAAGTCGTGCAAACATGCTCAATCGACAATAACTCCAAAGATGGTGACCGCGCAAAGCATGCTGGTAAAAAGCTCCCTGACGACTACCTAACGACATACAAATTTTGTTCTGCCGTTTTGACTAGCTAGCTGTGGTAAAGTTCGGAACAAGTAATCAATGTAAACAAATAAGAAAATTTCGTAATTGGAACGCGAATCTTTCAATTCAAATCATAACTTTACTTTTCTGCTTTGGAAAGGTTTCCTTTTGAACCATGTTGCATTCGAATTCAAGGTTGATTCGAATTCAAACATTCAAACTTGCTAGTCGAAACGGCAGACCGAAATTATTATGTCGTTAACTGGTCGTCAGGGAGCTTTTTACCATCATGCTTTGCAGCAAATTCAACAGAGTCTTTGGAGCCGCCATCTTTAGCATTTATTGTCTATTGTCACTCCAAATGGAGTTAAGCTCGGCACATGCGAAGAGTGACGTTTGAATCAGGCCTAAAAACAATATTATTGGTAATGGCACCGGCAATAATGCTGCACCGTTCCGGTGGAATAAAGTATACTACAGGGTAAACGGAAAGTTTCTGAGCCCCATAATTGCTCATTGGTATTTTTGCAAATAGTCCAGTCGCTACGGGGTCGATTTTCAGTGCACACTGGAAAAATTTGCGGGCAATTTAATTTTTGGTTTAAAACATACCTTATACCTTCCTGATGATGATTTTAGTGGTTGGACGCCTTCCAGTTACTTCAGTGGCTCATCCAACGCAAATTTAGTCAGCGTTGCTTTAGGCCCATCTTCTTCGAACGGCGCCATTTTGTTTTAAATGTCAGACATCCCGGGCAGGTTGTGTTAAAGTCTAAATGTGCCTCAATTCCTCATTTTTTTTTAAATAGACTCCTTTTAATTCAATTTGCTCAATTTAATGTAGAAAATAATCGTTTCAGTGTAATTTATAGGGGTTTAAGCACGATTAGGGGTAGGGGGCTACCGACAAGTTCTCGAGAGATATGACACATATTGTTGTTGTCATCTGACATTCTTCCGCATGTGGACATGTTGCGAGGCTCACTTTGAAAGGAAAATCAGCCTTCCAAAGGCAGCTAATGCAAAGGGCGACCCAATGCAGGGTTAAAATATCACTCAAATCACCAAAAAATTAAGAAACTCAAGAACTGGAAACCATGATTCAGGGGCGGACTGGGATAGTAATTCCATACCGGGAAATTATATCGTTATAACTACATCAGGTAAACAAAGTTATTTCCTTCTGAAAAATAGAATAAAGACTATGGTTGTAACTCTTTATTTAAATTTTGATGCTACAGCTCACTCAAACTGAAATTAACTTTCGATGTGGTTGTTTGTTGGTGAGCTTGATTTTAGCTTGAATTTGATCGGAGAACATTTGATTAACATGTCTAGTCCATCACATTAAAAAACAGCTCCATAACAAAGTTGCTGATAAATCTAGAACGAAATGAGCAATTCTAGTGAAAGAAATATTAATATATATTAGTTGGCCTTTCCACTATAAAACGGCACATAGTAAGATGAAGGTAGTGGATTGTTCATAATTATGCAGCTAGTCTAACACCGATACCTTCTTTTTATGACTCACCCGGTAGTACCAACTGATCCACTTATTTGATTGAAAAGATGATAAATATTCTTGAATCTTGATAGGCTTCTCCGCGAGGAAGATCTGGCAGGCACATCCCTGATTCCGTCTTTCTACTTGAATATTTTCAAAACTTACCTCGTTTTTCATTCTTTTAGCCAGGCCAGCGATGAAACCTTACACCTCACTGGGTTGCTATAGATCAACTGCCAATGCAGTTCCGATAAGACATTTGATTGGGACATACGGCAGCAGCTCGTGAGTATTTTCATTTGGCTTTACCTTTCTCGAAGTACCTTCAAAGAACTACGAGCGACTGGACACCCGGTAGTGCGGGTCAGTGTTAAATTTTTATCAGTAATGAGCTACCTTTGAGCTTAAACTCCCAACATGGAAAACTACTTCCTCTTCAAGGTTTAGGCTTCAGGTAGCTCAGCGCAAAGGTGGCTCTCTGTTGACAAAGAAATACATTTCACTCCAATACGCAGTAGGCTAAGGTTGCACACTATTAGAGATAAAAAATTTAACACTGATTGATACACACTGGGTGCCATTTTGGTCATGACTTCATTTGTTTTCATTTCTCTGTTTTTAAATCTATTCCTTTTTTGAGCTCAACCGAAATACCTAGCAATCTGATTGGATGCAATACATGCGATTAGCTGCGTTGCAATGCAGCAGGAACCTTAAAATCTTGTTCACCTGTGAGGCTTTTTAAATTCAATGGCACCCGCTCATGAATTCTTCTATACTGTTGTGAAGCATTTCATGCGAAAATTATAATGATTTATCATTAATTCGTAAGGTAAAATCATACCGGGTGCTCCAAAATATTTACGGCTTTCAAAAGTCGTAATACAATACAATACAATACAATACAATACAATACAATACAATACAATACAATACAATACAATAACAATACAATACAATACAATACAATACAATACAATACAATACAATACAATACAATACAATACAATACAATACAATATAATACAATACTTACAACACAATGCAATNTGCGTTGCAATGCAGCAGGAACCTTAAAATCTTGTTCACCTGTGAGGCTTTTTAAATTCAATGGCACCCGCTCATGAATTCTTCTATACTGTTGTGAAGCATTTCATGCGAAAATTATAATGATTTATCATTAATTCGTAAGGTAAAATCATACCGGGTGCTCCAAAATATTTACGGCTTTCAAAAGTCGTAATACAATACAATACAATACAATACAATACAATACAATACAATACAATACAATACAATACAATACAATACAATACAATACAATACAATACAATACAATACAATACAATAAAATACAATACAATACAATATAGTACAATACATACAATACAATGCAATGCAAAGCAATTCAATGCAATACAATACAATACTCTTGGTATTATACTCGCGTTTCCGGACAAAACTGGGGTCTGGAATAAACGGCATGGGTGGACATTTTTCTGTAATCAGGCGAAACACAAGTCGAGTCAATGTAAAGAATATCAAAGCTAAGTTGGGAATCGTACAAAAACTATGGAAAATGAAAAATGCGGTTCGAGTCACATCTCAGGAAAAAAGATTTCACATGCTCCATATTTTAGGAAAATCGAAATGGTGGAGTTTTTCAAAAACTAGTAAGCCTATTCCGGACTCGAAAGTACGCATGTACAAACGCTTTAGCTTTTTGCGGCGCATCCGTTACGTGAAGCAAAATGACTCGACTTGGTCCAAGAAAGGCACCTGTCCGTCCAAATAAGACTCATGCATCGTAAAACGCGAGCTATATTTGGTGAGAATGAAGATAACCGTTTCAAATTTCAATTTAAAATGATAACAAAAACCTTACCTCATACAGAAATTGATCTGATAATTGTGTTTCTATTCTAGAGATCCAGTCACGGCAGAGTCGATAGCGAGGATCAAAGCAGACTGCGCAAAAGAAGCATTAAACCAAGGTTACACCACGTTTGGCATCTTGAATGGAGGTGAATGCTGGTCAGGGCCCAATGCACATAACTCATATAACGATGATGGCACCTCTGCTTCCTGCACTAATGGATTAGGAGCTGCAGGAGCATACAACGTGTACCAGTTTACCTCTTAGTAGAAAGCAAAACTTTATTATGTTAACAGTTATAAGGGAGCAGTCATTATTAATGCCAGGTGGGGGGCCGGAGGAAGTTAGGGGGGGCCAACTAAAATTTACAGGGGTTTTGGGGGGGCATTTATTATTTTCGGAACCAAGAGGGGGCCATAAAAAATTCAAGCCATAGTTATACCGTAGTTGTAAATAAGTAAATAACATAACTAATGTTGTAATTTGGCAATTTTGTTTTCGTGACCATTGTTTCTAAGACACGCAATTATCGAACACTTAAACTAAACATTTTTACCTCAAATATTTCGGTGCCCATCGGTTAGGGAGAAATACAATACAATCATAAAATCTCCCCATCTCATTGCCAAATTACAACTTGTCGTACCAGACACGGGATCAACTGAAAGATTTAGGGAAAAAATCTCACGACATAATTAATGTTAAAATGCTGATAGTTGTTAGTGAATAATGCTGATAGCAAACATATATAATAAAAGCCAAAGATGGTCACTGTTCAAACTTTATCGTCTTTTTGCAAAACTTGCCAAGTAAAGTTATCTGGACACCTTTTGGTTTTATCTGTGTTGCAACTTTGGTTGAAGCTGCACATTTTCCCATTTCTTCAAGCTTTTTTTCCATAATACCTCTTGCTTTGTCATCAAACACCATTTTGGCCAGCAGAAATTCTATGCCACGGAAGTGTTGCCCGTATGTAAATCTGGAAAGGTTTTCTTCTTTTATCATCTCAATAATAAATAAGATAATAATACACGAATTTTCGTACGGGAATAACCTATCAGTATGACAAGCATACTGTCATCATTGGGGACTTGTGCGTAAGGTAATATACAAACTAAAAGGAGTAAAATTACGCTAGCTAAAAATTACATAAATTTAAATAAGATCATGTACTTGTGTCCTGAATAAAACCCTAGAGTCCAATTTTCGTGCTAAAATAGGAATTTTGTTATAAGCATTTGCAGCAGTCACAGGACAACTTTTACGACCAAATTCAGTTTTCATCTTTGGGACTTTTACAGTTAATTGTATTTCTAACATGTTCTTTTCTTTAAAAACAATTTGTGAATGGGTCACACACGTTGTTTTGGAGGCAATAAAATACAAATGTGCACACCTTTTTCTTTATTGCACTCTCAATCTCAATTATAGGAATCCGCAGTTCAGTGCTTGGGTTGGTTTTTGATTTCATGATATTCCAGCTACGCTGTTCTATTTTTCGTATCGGATTGACTCTTGAATTTGACCATCCTAGTACAATTGAGCCACAATATGTGAAGACAGGCATAATCATAGCTCTGTAGATCATTTCTGCAGTTGCTGAGTCGATAGAACTTCGAATACGACAAATTAAGTAGATTTGCTCTTCCTGCTGCTTTTTTGTAAGTTGCATTGAAGTGAGACTCAAAATTTAGGGGGGATCCAATGTTACTCCGAGATATTTGTAGCTTGTAGCACAATTTATGCAGGTTCCACCAACTCGAATGTTAAGCTGCCTTCCACTGAAATAGGTTTAATCGCTTTGATGTTCCAAAAAGCATCGCCTCTGATTTCCCTTTTTTTAGATTCATTAACAATTCATTTTCACAAAACCAGGTTGACTTTACCTCATTCAACGTTTGGGAAAATGTAGCAGTATATTCGTTTAATGAAGAAAATGATGTGAGCAGAATGATAATAAAAAAAACTGTTACAAAATGGTCAAAGCTCTATTTTAGCACGGGCAAACAAGGGAATCGTAGAAGTGTTCTAAGCCAAAGTAGAAGGCGTGTCCTCGAACATTTTCCTGGGGGCTTCGCCCCCAGACCCTCTCATTTTAGTACCTCCACTTAACTTGCGCTAGCCACGCCGCTGATTCCAACGACATTTAATCTTAACCACACCCTCATTTTTCAGGCCACACCCACTAGGGCCCCCTTAATTAAGTCCTCCATGGCCGGTGAAAAATTCTGAGCCAGTCCGCCACTGTCTCGATCAACTAATTGAGATCATCATATCCATTATCAAGAAACTTTTCCCAGTACTCATCCATCCCTGATTCTTTTAACAACAGTTGAACGTCATTTTCATGCTCATCGGCAGACATTTTGACAATTTTGTAGAGGGTTTAAGCTTTAGGAGAGTTTAGCCGACAACAGATCAGATATGCAAGATGAATGATTGACAATGTATGAATTATGCACTCGTAAGATTTCTTGTATGTGGGGGGGGGGGGCATGGAATTTCAAATGAGTATTTGGAGGGGCTATCAATTTGTGTATGTCATGTAAGGGGGGCCACCAAAAATAGCCCTTTTCGAGGGCAAAATCCTCCAGCCCCCTACCCAGCATTAATAATGACTGCTCCCTAAGGTCTTTTATTTTGTACTTATCTTATATGGTTATTCCACGTATGGCCCTAATGCACACAACTCGTATGACGATGATGGCATTGCTTCTCCATGCAGTTACAGGTTTGGCGCTGCAGGAGCATACAACGTGTACCAGTTTACCTCATAGTAGAAAACCAGACTTTGTTAAGTTAACAGTTTTAGGTCCTTTATTTTGTACTTATCTTATATGGTTATTCCACGTTTTGGCCCTAATGAATAGAGGGGCTGCGCCCTAAATGGTCGGCTGAAGTTTTTCATCATATCTGACCGAGCTGCAAAAACTTCGTTTTGAAAGAAGTTTGGGTCTAGCTTTTGTAAGATAGCTTACCAAATCTATTTCTGAGATTCTTTCTTGTTGTTTTCGTTTTATAGTGCCTAGCTTTGGCATGAAGGATATTTAAAAAAACACTTATTTGAAATGGGTACATGTGAGTATATTTGATTTCCTTTCTGTTTTCCAAGCACCATATTTGTTTCTTCGTGTCGCTTCAGAATTTGAAATAAAGCACAACTACGGTTCTTTATAGGCAACTCCAACCCTCAAGATATGATTTTTGCAGAAACATAAAAAAATTGGCCTTTGTCCTTGAACGATTCAGTCAGGTAAATTTTAAAATCAATTTGAACATGTCCACCATTAAACGATATATTTTCCAATATTATTACCTTGATATCCAGGTAGCAATGGCCTTGCAAACGGGGATTGTTTTAATTGACTCACCCGGTAGGACCAATTAAAAAAGAATAAGAGAGACATAAAGTCGGGCATAAATTTAATGTTCGCACAATGTCGGATGACAACTTGGTAACCATGGAAACGGTGCTAAATATAGAATGTCAAAATTGTTGCAATTTCGTTGCTCCATGATACAAATTTAAGCTTACTAAATCTCAGCGGCCCTCTACACATATCGAACATAGCAGAAACAAAAATATAGCAGGGGGCCGAATCCGCGCCCCCCCCCCAAGTCAGATAGGGTTCAAATTGGAGAAAGGGAAATACAGGATTTCGACTCTATGGCTTTGTCTACGTTAAAGACCCATTGTCAACCACGATCCTTTGTGCGTCAAATGAAAAGCAAGGCAAAGACTACTCATCTAGGCCAGAAACGACTTTCAGATAATCTTAAAAAAGTTGACTTTGGCGCCCAGAAGGATCATGGTTAGCAGAGGGTCTTTAAAGCAAAATCAAACCTATCATCTATGCTCGGACTTGTTCTTTGAAGCAGGGTGTATTTCCTGACTGTTGGAAAATAGCTAGGATTGCACCTATCTTCAAAGAAGGCCCGAGAAGATCAAATCTAACTACCGTCCTCATTCGGTCCTACCAACAGTTTCTAGGTTATTTGAGGAAGTCTTGTATGGCCAACTGTATCAATACTTGGATGAAAATAAGTTGCTTTACTTGCACCAGTCTGGTTTCCGATCATTACACTCTTGCGTCACATGTCTTCTAAAGAGCACTAATGATTGGTAAACAGACATCGATAGGGGCAATGTCAATGCGGTCGTTTTCATTGACCTACAAAAGACCTTCGACATAGTAGACCATAGTATCCTGTTGGAAAAGTTATGGCATTAGGGGTAAAGAACTTGAGTGGTTCAAGTCTTATTCATCTAAGTGGGAGGAAACACTGCTGTAAGGTCAATGGGCACATATCAAATATTGAAAGTATTCGATGTGGAGTTCCCCAAGGGTCCTGCCTGGGACCACTTCTCTTCCTGGTGTATATTAATGACCTCGTACTTGACATTGCCAAGGTTACTATGTATGCGGATGATACCAGCATTTCTTATTCCTCTAAATCGGTCGATGCAATTAATTCAGCAGTTAATGATGATTTGTCTAATCTCAAATCATGGTTGTAAGGCAATAAGTTGTTTTTAAACGTTGCGAAAACTCAAGCTATGGTTATTGGTAGCAGGGCAAAGCTCCAGAATATTTCTAACAGTGATGGCAATATTTCGAAATTTGTTATTGGTGACGAAGTTGTACCGATAATAAAAGAGGCTAAATATATTGGAGTGCAGATCGACAATACATTAAGTTGGAAGGAACATATTAGCATTATTGCTTCGAAGATATCGAGAGGGATAGGGATGCTAAGATATGCAAAGAGGTACGTCCCACTTAGTCCAGTGAAAACCATGTACAGAAGTATAGTCGAGCCCTATCTACGATAATTTTGCACGGTATGGGGAATGTTGCACAGAAGCAGACTTAAAAATACTGCACATTCTTCACAATCGCGCTGCCCGTATTGTGACAAATAGTGCTTATGGTGCACACTCCTTACCTCTGATTAAAGAGTTGGGCTGGCTAACAGTTTGAGAGCTGATAAGGTTTGAGACAGCAACTAATGTTTTCAAATCTGTGAATCAACTTTGCCCAGACTAAATGGCCCAAATGTTTCAAAGACAGCGCGAGCAGGCAGTAAGGACGCTAAGAAACACCGAAACCGACCTGAAACTTCCTTTTTTTAGAACAAACAATGGATAAAAATCATTTGCATACCAAGGGGCGAGCCTTTGGAATGGTCTCAAGCTGTCTCCCTCGTTATCAAATTTCAAATCAAAACTAAAGGAAGGTCTATAACAACCAATGTCACGTTACTTCCTTGCATATAAACCTAAGTCTGTCCCACATTAGATGTCAGGCGAGATTTGCGTTAACTTTCACCATTTTCAAAAACTAGTCATCCCTTCATTCGCCGAAATTTCTTACCTGAAATCTAATATGAGATAGGCTTTACATTTCTTTTCTGTAGTAATACAATTTTGTTTTCCGTTATGATTAATTGTGATAAATTGGTTTCTTTTGTAATGTTCTGACATTGTATTAAGTAGTATTAGATTTTTTTTCTCTCTTTATTTTAACAGTTTTCCTTTTTATTTTAACAGGGCACATTGTAAAACAGTTGTTAAATAACTGAATGTTTTCATCCTGTATAAAGAATTTAAAATGAAATGAAATGAAACGGTTGATACCAGTTTATGCCGAATAACAGGGGTGGCGCCAGGGAAGGGCTAAGGGGGCTACAGCCCCCCGTCGGAAGCATCTAACCCCCCGTCGGAGGAAATTTTGGGTTATTTTCGGAGGGAATTTGGCAAAATCACGCATGAAAACAGCATTTTTTAGTAATTTTAGCCCCCCTGTCGGAGGCTCTAGCCCCTCTGTCGGAAGATTTCTGGTGCCACCCCTGTCGAATAAGATACCTTTTCTAATGTTAAGAAATACCGGGTGTCCCAAAGTGATCTATTGGCGTTTTGCCGAAACATACAATCGTCAATTATGCACTGTTTTGTCATTGAATTACCCAGTTATTTGTAGTAAAAATTGTCAGGTATGGAATAATGCTGCTATGCTCCCAGGATGACTCTTTCATCCTCCCAAAGGGATAACACATGCTAAAGCATGTAAAAGCCATGGCTGTAAGGAAGAAAATTGGTCGTGATTTTAAGCCTGTTTTAAAGGTTTCTTAAAGCGGCTTTCTCGAGAAAATCTCTCATAACTGCACAACAGAGTGGCCGATTTCAGTCAAGTAAATTTCCAAATCGATTTGAACATGTCCACCATTAAATAATATATTTGCCAATATTATTACCTTGATATCCAGGTAGCAGTGGCCTTGCAAAGGGGAATTATTTTTATTTACTCACCCGGTAGCTCAATTCTTTGATTTATAGATATTTCGATCTATAACATGCTTTCATTTTTATGACGTGATGCAACATCATAATGATTATTATGCTCTAGCAACAACAACAACATCGCTAATTGAATTATGATTTACAAACATCCTTTTTTATATGATGAATAACCTTTTTGCCAAATTAGGTGGTCATATATCATATAACAACTGAAGTAAACAGGCAAGGTGGCGGAATCCGCCTCCCAAGGCATTGAGTGTTTCAAAACACCCAGGAAGCAACAATATTTTGCAGCTTCTATTATACGGAGATGAAAACTTGCCTTTGGAGGCAAATACATTAATATTGAACTTAACAATTAAGTTTATTTTGGAAACAAAACGCCTTAATTAATTTATCCATTTCCTACGAATACCCCCCATATCCTAACCCTCCATTTGTTTAGTGTTTCTTTTTTCTTTGTAATTACATAGTTTGAGGTAACTTGCAACTAAATAATCAATTTTGTGAACCATAATATTTGGGTCTAACTGTTGACTCTAGATAAATTTGCAATTATTTAGTTGCCAGCTACCTTAACTTTAGCTTAACCCTATTCTAACCGGGTAAATTTTTATCGATTTTCTACCGGGGGGGCGTTTTTCACCCCCCTAATTATCTCCGCAACTATAACAGCTATGATAATGAAACTTGCACTGTATCATAATTGAACAATGGAGAATTCAAAAATAGCATTAATTAGTTTGTAGTCACGTGACTGGTTGCTAGGCAACCAATTAACAATGCAAATTTTGACAAAATGGAGCTAATAGCATAAAAAGGTCTATTTTTACTAAACAACTGGGTAAAATCACCATAAAACTATCCAGATACCTGCTTGATATCCTTACTTTGCAATTTCATGTAATTTTATATCAATAATTTTGGTTTCTAATTAATTAACTAATTAATTATGGACAATAAGATTCAATGCAAAATTGTTAGCGCAATAATGATGCTTAAACACCATCAATTTCGCATTTACTTGGTGAAATCAGACGTCTTCATCAATATTTGAAATCATTCCATGATTTTTCAATCAAAAATTACTAAATAATTAGAAATATGACGTCATAAAGATTGATGACGTCATACAATTTAAAAATTGCTGATGTCAGCAAATATAGATAAATTATATATCAAATGAAAGTACTCATCGAGACGAATCGAATGGTATATATATTGATGAGATTTGAGAAGAATTAAAGAAATTATAGCCGTTTTAGTGATTTTCTTTGTGACCTGTCTCCAAATAAGGTCATCTGATAGTCACGTGGTTAAACAATAGGCATTGCAATTTTAATTTTTTGGTTGCCAATTAAAGTTTAATAAAAGTCAAGAAGTTTCAGCATTATAGCTATCATCGTTTAAGAGCTATTAAAATAAGTTTGGTGGGGGGAGGGGGCGAAAACCGCCCCCCCCCTGGTTAGAATAGGGTTAACTTATAGTTCGTATTGTATCGTGTTTGTTTATGTTTTGTTCTCTCGTCGTATCTTCGCATGTTGTTCTCGTATTGTTTTTTGTTTCATGTTATGGCCATAGGGCAGTCATGCCTTTTTGCTCCCCATTGTATCGTCCCTGTAGTGTTGTATAGTTGTAAAGTAATTAGAAAGTAAAGTAGGATGTAACATGTATTGTAAATTTTTATATGAATATATAAAAAAACACCCAGGTCAGATGGGTTAAAATGGCCTTCGCAATAGGCATACCTCGCAGATATTAAAAAATAACAATACAAAAGATTTCAAGATAATCAGATATGATACAATAAATCTCCAGTAATGTTACTTAAATAAAGTATTTCATCTAAGCCAGTCCTGCTGTAAAATAATTTCTAACAAAATATAAAAAAAACTAAAGAAATCAAATATTAAATATATCTGTGTTTTGCATAAAATAATCTAAAGTCTGTTTCAAAGGTCTTGGCACAGCCATTTGCATCGCAGAAAAATTACTTTGGTTTAGATCAGTTGAAAAGTAAACATTCTTTTCATAGAGAGAATGAACTGATTGCTGTGGGGGAAGGATGCCTGCAGCACGAGGGCAGCGGGGACGATTATCCTCCTGCCTTAGCCAAAGGGGGCGACGAGGGTAACACGTGTCCTTTCAGGTAAAATTCTAATCATTTTTTTCCGAAAAATATCTGATAAACAAGTAAAAATGAGCACGTAAGCAAATAGAAATAGAAGACCGACGATGTTGAACGATTCCAATTTTTGCGTTGCAACTTCTTTTTGTTTGGTTTGATGTTCGGTTTCCATGGTGACAGGAATTTAGGCAATTTTATTGGTTCTTTCGAAGAGTCAAATCCCTCGACTGTTTCCATCAAATGGAGATTCAATTTTGGTCTTTTGTGACACTGGGGAGATTCAACTTTTTGCCAGTGCCAGTACTTTGGAAACATAATCAATAATTAAACTACTATAATAATGATCTTAAATGCATGATCGATCATAAATAGTGTAAACTCTATAACAGCAAAGCTACTATCGCTAACATAGGGCTTCATATTAACGCCACGGCCGCTAATCAAATGCTCAAACTTTTAGAGAGGTGTAAATTCAAGATTCAAGGAGGCAGAGTCCAGGAAAGTTGCAAACCTTCCTACAGCCAAAGAGATCATGTTTAAAAACCTACTCACTTTTGTTTAAAAACCTACTCACTTTTGAATAAATAAAAAGGTTTAGGAAGTAAAGATAAATGAAGATCTTTCTCGATATTCCTTTGCTCTCTAAAACCTTCCTCCAGCCATAAGACCGTCATGCCTCCCTGACTCTGCGAGGGGGCTTTGATTATTACATTATGCATCAAAGGGAATAGACAAAGTTTAAGCCTGGCCTGGGCCTTGTTAAAAATAGCCTATTGTATCTCCGTATATGATCAAACAAAAGAACAATAAGTGGTGTGTAGCTTTCTTTTGCTAAATTTCTAGATTACATCACTACAACAATGTCTATTTTCTTTTAATCTTACATTGTGTAATCGAAGCATAAGCAAGTGCAGAGTACACATTGATAATTACTGAGTGGGAAAAAAGATCAGTTTTATTGGAGACACCCCCCAGTAATGACCCCGCCAGGCATTAAAAAGACAGCGGGGAAAATTCCCAAATTATATATAAATTTTAGACCGGGATCACAAAAATCACAGCGGGGAAGAGCAAAATTTCGGCAGGGGAACAAATTTTCTTGGCGGGTCATCATTTCACGTTGGCGGGGAAGCGTTTCAGTGGGGTTGTTACTGGGGGTGTTTAGAGGGTTGTCCGTATACCTTAGCAGTCTCAGATAAACGAACTCCACTTCTCAAATCCTTAGTAGCACAAAGGGGATTCATTTATTGGTGGCTTGAGAGAATGCACTGTAGCTCAGATTAGCATACAACAGTTATAATTTTGAAAACACCCAGAAGAAGGGGATCAAACTTTAAAACCATTAATCAGTATTTGGGAGTTGTAGACACAAATGAAGCTATCTCTGGGAAATTGTAGCATTCTAACTGTATCTTTTTCTTTCAATAATGACCAATCAAGAATTTTAATCGACTGTAACATACTGTATGCTTCTACAGTGAGAATATCCTCCAAGAGATGCACAAGATTATAGAATTCCATAATTTTCAGGATGGTAGTGAGAGGATTTTTTGGGGAAAAATTTTGCTTCCAGGTATTGCAATATTGTTTTAGCTTTTTTGAATTTTGCAAACTCTATAGTTGAATTGCTTCCTGCAATCAAATTTTCAAACATAAACAGCATTTTAGGTCATCTACTGCTCGGTAGATTTGTAGGATGGGATAGTAGGGCAAGGTAGGTCAAAGGAAGGAGAAAATGGGTCATTTGAATTTTTGATCCTAAAATCAAAGCAATACATCCTTGGATGTAACCATGCAGCATTTTCAATAAATAAAATCTTCTGTGTTCATGATAGAAACTGATTCTCTTAAACTGCAGCAAATACAGTGAATCAATTGATGTGTCAATGACCAATTTTGTTAAAACTCTGATCCAATTTGTACCACCTACCCTATTTGAATAATGCAAACTCACCCAGCCAGACAGTAAGGTAGACATTCAACTCTTGATACAGAAAGGTCAGTTTTTACTTAGCTTTTTCAAGTCTGAATTACACAAAAACAGGTTGAGCTGTCATCAAGTGACTTCCTGAGCCAGTTTCAGAATCTCTCCGACTATGAGTTCCTGTTGAATCTGAATATAGGGGGCTTGGTGGTTTTGAAATAACCATTCCATCATTTTTCATTAAATATACTTCTGGCTCTTTTCCAATTGATTCTTTGCAAACATATTTTGCTTGTATGGCAGATGAATCACTTGACCCATTAACATTGTGTGAGCTATTTCCCTGGCTGTCACCTAAACGATTAAGTTCATGAATGCTGCATTCTGCTTCTGGCATCTGACCATCTGCAATCATTCCTCCCTCAGAGCCTTGTGTGAAGATTGCATATAACTTAGGCACAAACATGCAACCAATGTAGGTATAGGTACACAAATCAACTGTAAAAGCCATTACAATTGCTCTATAAATACCAACAACATATTTGAATGTTGGGATAAATGCAACAACGATTATTGCAATAGCAATCGTAGTGAAGCTTAAGAACTTTGGGTCGTTGAAAGGATGCTCCTCGTTTCTTTCTCTAAATGTTATTACCATAGTGACAACAAGAGTAAGGCATGGCAGTATCATGCAGATCATTCGACTTAGTGTCAGCCCAACTTTGCATTCCAAGAAAAGCTGCATGTTCCCTGGTGTTGGGAAGGGAATCATCTTGACTGGATCAACTTGCACCCAAATGAGAACTGTGATTAACTCTAGGAAAATCACCAAGAACAGCACAGCAAATTGCACAATGGGTGACTTGACAGCAACATATTTATTCACTTGTGCTGTAATAGTGTCCTTGACAAGAATGGTTTGAGCAAGCAACATCCCAGCAAACGAACCAAATAGCATAAAGAAATATGCACTTCTAGCAGAGCATAAACTGTCATTTGGCTTTGTAATATGTGTTATGCCATATGTAAATGACAAAAACAGCAAGAACAAGGAGAAAACTAGCATGGCTGGTTGAGATTCTTGGACTAGAATTGATTCCCTGATCTTGAAGAAGATTGCCATAAAAACCAATACAACAAACAATCCTATACAACTGGCAGTAACTATAGCAATACCTCCAGCCATATTTGCAGTCAAGTAAACAATTGGTGTTTTTATACATTCAGTTCTCTTACTGTCAGTGTGATGTCCTTTAGGGCATGCAGTGCATGATGGTGAGTTGATTGCTATGCTTATATGTAGTGGGTCACAGTCCTGGCAGCTCCAGCAACATTCAGTTTTGGCATGGACATATTCGCCTGGAACACAGTCTCTGCTACATTTTGAACCTGGAACATTCTCATTTGGATGTGGCCATTGTATCTTACTGACATCAATCACAAGACTTCCTTTATCATCTACCTTTTCCCATGTGCCAATTTGAACATATTTCAGATGTCCTTGAACGTCTTGGATGTTTTCAATTATGTAATGAGGTGATTTTGGATCTCCGTTAGCCCCAAAAGCAACAGACCTATTGAAAACTCCTTCAAAACTGACATTATACATGTGATTTAGTAGATCTTTTGGAATAAATGGTGCACACTTTGATATGTTATAATTTGCAGACTTGTAATTACATTTTGACTTGAGCATAGCATCAATACCATGAGATAATGCAAACACTGCATCATAGAGGTTTCCATAGCCTCCACTATTTGCTGCCAACATTTTTCTGGCAATACTTGCAGGAGATTCTGATGGACAGGTCATACTTTGACCATGAAATGTGCATAAATATGTTTGGCGCAGATAAGAAGCAAGCCATGGGTCACACAATGCTTCTGTCTTTATTTTCTTTTCCAGAAAACTCTCTAAGCCAGGAATAACAGTCTTTTCAGTTGCCACAGTGAAAATACCAGCAAGATAATCTTTACTGACATTTAAACTAGGCCCTCTTGCAGACCAAGCATCACTTGTCAGCCATATACGTCTTATCTTGTTCTTTTCAGCTTCCTGGAGAATCATCTCACCCATTGATGAATATGTAAACAAAACAACCAGTTTTGCTTTTGGTGTGTTTTTCAACCGATTTACGATTTCAAGTACTTTTGTTTTCACATTTGAACCAGAGTTTGGAATGTACGCATCATAGGCAATGCACACATTTTGACTTTGTGCAGACTCCTTCAGGGCTGAAATACCAAGTTTTCCGTAATCATCATCACTTCCAATTGCAAACAAATAATTCCAGTTAAATTTCTTGATCATATCAAGCATAACTAAAACTTGATTTGAGTCTGATGGAATTGTGCGAAAGAATGATTTGTAGAGGTTGCTTTTGCTCAAAAGTCTGCTGGATGCTTGGTAACTGATATGTGGGATATTGTATAATCCCATGAGACTGGCAAGTGGAATTGTTAAGAATGAATAACCTGGGCCAATAACTGCAGAAATTGGTTTGACTCCTTTCCCAGTTGGGTTGCTTTTACAGTCAAGAAAGTCTGCCCTGCACACTGAATTTGGTCTGTACATAGAAACAATTTCGATTCCTCTTTCCATCACTTTGGGTATATCCACGCATCCATTATCAAACTGATATCCTAGCCGGTATCCTGGTAAAATATTCGATTTTTCAACATGCTCAATAGCGAGTTGCATTACAGCAACATTTACGACGCCTTCTCTTACTGCTGTGATGCAATTGCTCCCACTTGTTTGTGAAAATATTCCCTGTAACATGAAATCTCCATCATGAATTACAGTACGACGAGTGTAGCCGCGTTTCGTTGATGAATAAAGGGAGTCATTGCAAAACGAAGCAGCTGCAAATTGAAAATCAAGGTGAAGTGCTGCAACAAGGAAAATGGCTGCTAGGCCAATCTTTCCCGCCATAATAAAACGTCCAGTCCTCAACGAGGGATGCACATTTCACATTATACAAGTTCAGTAAATGAAGCAAGTACGAAGAAATAAAATGATACAACTTTCTTGACCATCAAGCAAATAAATGTACTTTACTGTGTGCAAATGTCTGTTTTGTATCCGCAATCCGCAATGCAAATTGAACGTCACTAAATAACTGCGCCTGTGTAGTGTCATGTCATTCTAAACAAACGTGTTGAGATTTGAAAACAATATGACACCTTCGCTCCTCCGCAATTTTTCAATTACTCTCTGCGAAAAACAATAGCAGTCACACAAAAAGAAAAGTTTGCAGCACTAAAAATATAACATAGAAAAAAACATAGAAAATGAACAATTGAAATCTGTTATATAAATCTTTATCGCTCAAAACACTCCGTTTCTCAAATATCATGAATTATTTCATCTTATTGCAAACCACAGTTTTGTTCGTTCCAAAGCAAAAGCTGTCTGTCCCCTCGATCATGCTACAATCGACCAAGTTATGCGGTAAATAACCAACCAAGAAAGACTTGAGAAATACTGCAAAAAATCAGGAATTTCTGTGTTTTCCTCTCTTTTTCAGTTTCTGTGTTTTCAAATCGCGCGTGGTTTGGAGATGTATTTTCCTGAGCCACCCATTAGTGAAGTGTCCAAAGATTTGGACATTGCGACCACGGAGCAAACTTGTTTGTTGTTTCTTGGTACTACCATGCATCCGAAGGTAGTTTGTAGAAACACTAAATAGTGAGGCTTATTGAAGCATTATCCTGGTCCTTCCTCTCGATGTATGTGACTGCACCTCATGATTCGTACAGGGGCGTAACTTGACCATTATTGTTGGGGTGATTTGAAAATAGGTTGGAATATCCCGCATAGCCAGGGCAAACTAATTTGAGGTTATGGAAATGAAGAGGACTGGGGGCAAACCCCCAGGGCAATTTTTGAGAGCACACCCTCTATTTTGGCTTAGAACACCTCTCCTGATCTCATGTTTGCAGGTGTTGAAATAGAATTTTAGGCAATCTTATAACAGATTTTTTATAAATTGGCATCCCCAGGAAAATTGTGAGTAAAAACAATTTACATTGGCTTATAGAATGCCTATCTCGACCCCATGTTTGCCAGTGCCAAATTGGAGTCTACGACGATTCTGTGATGGTTCATCTTGGAAAATAAATTGATTTCAGGAATTTTCATCACTGCACATAACAACGTAAATCGCAGTTTTCCAGGTCAAAAGGGTGTGGCAAAAGGGTGTGGCAATTGGTTTGGCAAGTTTTCTTGTGGGCAGAGACAAGTATGGAATGTAAGATTTCCGTGCACCTGACAGCACAATTGTCATACATTTCTGTGGACCATTAGTTAGTTATGCACTGTGAAACCAGGGGGAAGCCAGCCACATGCGTGGGAAGTGCATACATCTAAGTGGTTCAGGGATGCTCCCCTGGAAAATTTTGTAAATATGACCTCTAGAATGGCCTAGAATGCAGCTAATTCTTCTTCTTTTTAAGCAAGTGAGTTTGTCATGCAACCAATTTGCTGACACATATGGGCAAACCTTGATTTAATATTAGTCCGTGATATTCTGGTGTAGAAACTAATAACCACCCATAATTCTTTGATTGCTCTGCAGGGGTGACTCTAGCCAGAAATTGAAAGGCGCAACTTGCAGAGGGGGTGCCGCAGATATAGCAGAAGCTGGAAGCGCGCCGATGGCGCGACAAAATTCTTTGGGTATTGGTTATGAAAATTCTTCAGTTTTCCTACTAAATAGCACCTGAATGTAAGAGCTATAATTCAAGAAAACTGACCAGAATCATATTGTCAAGCACCTTTCTCGTTTTGAAACAAGTAGTAAGAGATTGGAGGCGAAAAGCAAGATTCAATTTTTCAAACATGTGATTTCTGCAGTAGTTATTTTACTAAACAACACCTGAATTGTATGTTTTTTTCCCAACATTCTATTTGAAGACTCCAAGAAGAGGTGAGTTAGTTTCAATGAGAGGGGCAATTTTTTTGTCAAAAAGGGGGTGCCCAGCAAGATGACTATTCATTGCAAGAAGTATTAAGTGTCTTTATTCTGAAAACATATAAAACTGCTGTATTTCAAGTATTTCAAACTGAAAAGTGAAAGAATTCATCACTGCACAAAACCAGATTCATCACTGCACATTTTCGATTTATCACTGCACAAATTGGTCATCACTGCACCTTAAATTAATCCTTATTATTGTCACTTATTATTTCTTATTGACATCGTCACTTATTATTTCAAGTTCCATCCGGCAGCCTGGCTTTTTGCAATTCATTCCAAGATAAACCGGGTCACTCAAAAAGTGAAACATTTTGCAAAATTACCAAAATTTGATTATGCTAATCCATTTTCAACATTTCTTTCCGCGCATTTGTGTCGAGGACCAAATTCATTTACGAGATATTGCACGGTCTAGAAATGGCTTTGAACATGTGAGAATTTGGTTTTTACGAATTACCTGGTTTTGAATTTTGAAGCATACTCAGACATCGCAAGATTATTATGAAATTGACTTATTATAACTCACCACTACTCACCTTTGCTGTTTTAGTTGCTGTTTTTGAAAACGCTTTAAAGAAAGACAAGAAATTTTGATGAAGTTTTGTCCAATATTCAGCTTATAGACAATGACAGCAGGCATAAGCCCCCACACAAGGAAGGCAAACATGTGTTTCTTGCCTGCAAAAATATTTTATGATACAATTGTCATCATTTTCTACCAAATTACTTGCAAAATCGGATTGTAGTTGTTAGTCATTCAAAAACCAGCTTCCACCAGCTTCCAAGGAAGGTCATCAATAACTCTGAAACAATATGATCGATTTGGGATTTTAATGAAAATCTTCACATTCAAGTGATCCTTAACGTAATAAAATGATATACGCATGTTGAAAATGGTGAATGATGCATGGTTGTAAAATAAAAAAACATGATATTTTTTTGACTCAGACGGTACACATATCAACAAGCAAACACGGTAGCGAGTGTCATGAGATTGGCTTTGTTTTGGTATTCATTTTTGCCTACTAATCCATCTAACACTAAAATACACTCCTATATGTCTTCAAAATAATTTATACTTCTAGAAACACTAGAGCGCAACACAAATATTTATATATACGTTATATGAAGGTCCAAGTTACCATCCCTTGCCGGGTGATCCCTATAGTGACCCATTTTATTAAAATTACTGAAAATTACTAAAATTCGGTTATTTTACTAATTATGAAAATTTGGTTGTGTGTATTTGTGTCGATGATAAAATTAATTGAAGGGATACTGCAAAGTCCTCAGATGACTTTAAATCTACCGGGCGACCCACAAAATACTTCACCAGCTAGATCATAACTTGCTCTCTGAAATCAAAAGTTATTGACAAACGGTTTGTATCACTGTTTAGTTGAAAGGCTTGGTTATCTTTTGAGATGCTGCATGGTCACTTTAAGATATGAATACCATCCGAAAAACAAGATTCGAAGAAAATTTTGAATTCTACATTTCTCATTTAGAGTGGAATAGTTGCCATCCCATTCTAGTCAACATTTTGTGAAAACTTAACATAGAGATAGATTTGAAGTCCTCTGGGGAAATCTATTGTTTGCAAAATGGCTGATCTCTTCTCCTTATTTAAATTTCGTGCTCCCATGCAAATTGGGAATTCGGCTTTTTCAATCTTCCAAAACATGGACAGTCTGAGAAATGGGGGGGGGGGGGGTATATGTACCCAGGGGCGTCGTGGGTAGGGACTCTTAGGGGGGGCACAGTTCAGTAATTTTCCGACGAAGGTTTACAGTCAAATCCTATGACGTCATCACGCACATGCGCAGTTGATTTAAAGTGGTCATGTATTCCTTTTGAAGACGTCACATCACTATTTGCGTCAATATCTTCATGTTCAGGTTATATGTTCTTGCAAGACACGTCGATTATCCCTAAATCAAGCTCACTCTGATATGTAATGCAGAGGAAATCTCTTTTTTGCTGAGTTAAAACACGCTCTCTGTCTTTAATCATTTTCGTTGAAAAACAGGCCCAGACTTTCTCAAACTTTAAGCAAATTATATAAACGATGTTTTTGTGTTTTATCCTCTCGTGCCTACATTGGAATTGTAACAGAAGTCAGTTAGAGAATGAAAGGCTTTAATCATGACACTCATACTAGTAACTAATAGTCATACAGCATGTAACTCGACAGTGTCCTGTGGCAGAAATTTTTTTGAGAACACGCCCTCTACTTTGGCTTAGAACGCATCTCTCCATCCCATGTTTGCTGTATTAATATAGAATTTTTGACCATTTTGTGAAATTTGTTGTAAAACGTAGCATCCCCAGGAAAATTTTGATTAAACATCATTTTCTTTGGCTTAGAATCCCTATCTCCATCCCATCTTCACCTATTGGAAACTTTGACAACTTTGTAACAGTTTTCTGTGAATCACCATCTTTGGGGAAATTTTTGCGCAAAGAGACCTTATACTTTGTCTTAGAACGCTTCTCACAATCCAATGTTTGCTTGACCCCGAAATGGAAGCCTTAACAATTCTGTGATAGTACGTCTGGGAAAATTTTTAAAAATGCAAACCTTTACTTTGGCTTAAGATGACTCTCTTAGTCACTTTCCAGCATTTCTTGGAAAAATTCTTTCCCACCCTACCTATACCCAGCTACTTTCTCCTCGTTTTTGAACGAATCTCTAAGACCATCTTTTGAAAGAAGTGGGGGGGGGGGCAAATGCACACCATCCCTCCCCGTGGCCACGCCACTACTGGTAATTACCTTAACTACCGTCTGGCAACTCTCCCTGTCTACATATTTTTGTCTGGTCTCCTTCTCACTCTGGCACATCTGAGTTATGTCCTTGAACCTTGCATAATTATCTATGAGGACAAATATTCTTCAGCCAGGGTTCTTGCTTCCAAGATCCTAGTTCTTGCTTCCAATATGCAAGATCCCAGTTTTTGCCGAAAAGTCGAACGGATTTGAAATTTCCGAAAAATTTCCGAACTTCCGACGCTAGGGGGGGCACGTGCCCCCCTGCCCCCCCGCCCACGACGCTTCTGTATGTACCGGGTGAGTCAAAGGAGGGGAAAGTCTGGGAAATGAATGAATTACCAAATTTTTGAGACTGGTTTTTAGGAGGGTAGTCATAGCTTAAACTGACCAAGCCCTTCAACTACATTTTCTGATAACTTGTTTGTGTTCACAACATTTGCTTTCTGGAAGCTATGCGCAACCTTGCTCATGAAGTTTTGTTTGGGTCACCCGGCATGGGAACGTGTGATCCTGGTTTTGAAGCATATTCTGAAACATATTCTGAAATGGAAAGTGATGATTTTCAAATTGAATTTTTATGCCACATAACCACTCATTTTGGCTGCTTGTGTCTGTGAGTCTGTCTGAGCTCTTTTACAATTTAGAATCAAAATTTTTCGTATGAAATTGCTACATAAAGCTTTTTGTCTAGAAAATACGATGATTGTAAAATACAATTGCTCAAAATATAGCTTTTAAGCTATGATGTCGTGGTCTCTGTCTCTTTAAGCCTGACTCCCACTAGGAGGAAAATTCCGCACGGAAAGACATTTTCTAGCCATCTGATTGGCTTGCGGAAAAGCGACGTCGCTCAAAAGTAGCAACCCAATCAACTTTCAAGCGGAATCGCACTTGCGAACAATAATAATTTTTTGCGGGAGAAACTTTCCGCCTAGTGGAAATGCGGCTTCAAGAACAAATAAAGATCATCCCTGAAATTAATTAGGTCTTCGACACAAATACACAAAACAAATGTTCAAAGTCGGTAACATTCAAAAAGTTTCACTTTATAATGGGCCATCCAGTACTATGAATCAGTAGCTAAATCTGCGAAGTTGGACTGGTGAAGCCTTTATGATGGCCTACCAAACTTAAATACTTAATTGTGAGGCATTTGATCTGTTTCACAAGACAAGAGTGTGGTGCAGCTTGCACAGTTTAGCGGCATACCGCCCTTTTTCGAAGCTATTCTATATCGTATTCTTTAACAAATTTAGATTTAAATTTGTTAGATGGTAGACTTTAATTCTACCGGTAAACATGTCATTATTGTGTTTTTTAAAAGGGGTATTTCATTGGGGAGGGGCTTCAATACTACAATACCACAAGAAAAAGTATCAAATAACGCATACCGCCGGAAAAGGTACCGGGTGAGTCAGAAAAAACAATCCCCGTTTGAAAAGCCACTGCTCCCTGGATATCGAGGCAATAATATTGGCAAATAGATTGTTTAATAGTGGACATGTTCAAATAAATTCTAAATTTTACCAGACTGAAATCGGCTACTCCCTTCTGAAATTAGGAGGGAATTTTCTCAAGAAAGCCCCTCCAAGAAACCTTCAAAAACGGCATAAAATCACGACCAAATTTTCGTAATATTTCTGCCTAAATAGCAATGACTTTTACATGCTTTAGCACGTTTTATCCCTTTGGGAGGATGAAAGTGCCATCCCTGGGAACATAACAACAATATTCTCCCAAGAGGATACCACGTGCTAAAGCATGTGCAAGTGTGCAAGTCATTGCTGTAAGGCAGAAATATTTGGAAAATTTGCTCGTGATTTTAGGCCTGTTTTGAAGGTTTCTTGAAGGGGCTTTCTTCAGAAAATCGCTCACAATTTCAAAACGGAGAGGCCGATTTCAGTCAGGTAAATTTTAAATTATATTTGAACGTGTCAACCATTAAATAATGTATTTGTCAATATTATCGTTTTGATATCCAGGGAGCAGTGGCCTTTCAAACGGGGATTGTTTTTTCTGACTCACCCGGTATAGCCCAACGCAGAAAAACGCAAGGCAAGGCAAGGCAAGCCATTTTTCATTTTTTTTTTCATTTTATCAATATTTATACACGAAACTCTTTTCAGCATGGAAAATTAACAAATTAACAACCTATTTACAATATTTCTTTAAGTAGAAAATAAAAAGTACTATGAATTGCTGCTCTACCAAGGGGTCGTGTTGGGTCATGCACGATCAAAGGTCCAAAGGATACTCTTTAAAACCTGTTTTAAAACGAGCGATTGATTCTTTCTCTCGAATATTGTAAGGGATATCATTCCAGTTTTTGACACCAGAGAAGAAGAAACTTCGCTTTGCATATTCTAACAAAGCTTTGGGAATTTGCAGATCTCCACGATTTCCGGTTCTATACCCTGAAATCTGGGATCTTTCAATGAACTTATGGGGAAGATTTTCGGGACAGAGGTCATGCAAAATTTTATATGTCATGACTCCTTAGTCAAAGGAGAACAAAGACTTTATAGTGACCCATTTACAAGTCCATCCGTCTAATAAATATTACGCACATTTATCAATTACATTCAAACTGAATTGCATCTTTCCCTTCCATAGGCTGCAAAGAATAGTGGAGGCAGGGAGTGCGAGAAGGTGGGGTTTCACCTGGAGAAGGGCACTTTACCAAAACCATTTCATCACAATATTACATTGTGTCAAGGGGCTATCAAAGAGTGAATTTTCTTGGCTGTACAGATGGAAAAATAGGCTTCCCGCAAAGCAGCAAAAAATCCTCCAATCTTGAGCCAGAACTTTCAAAATTGCATTTTGTAAATACCGCATACCACGTAGAAACCCAACACCAACATGCCGTCAGATTCTTCCAGGCATACCGGAGAACAGAGCACGTTCTAGCTCCAATACCGCAATACCGCTAACCCCAAAATATTCCTCTTGCAACGCAGTGTACCATGCACTATGTACCGAGGATTCTTGTACGGGTGTAGGTCACCTATTACCCCCACATACAAGGTCTCAGCTGCGATAAAAAACTGTAATCGGTTTAACGACCTGTTACCAAGACAGCATTTAACTAAAATTTTTTGCCATCTTACAAGCGAAATCTCTGCATTGCACTATAAATGTAATGTGTATTACTCGAAAGAAACCAGTCACCTGCAGAACATATATATGTATACTTTTCATTGTTATGAAGCCAAGTGATGTTATAGTGCTGAATACAGAAACCTTCAATTTGATAAAAGCTGTATAGCAAACATTCCGAAAAGCTGTATCAACGGAAAGTCGATCCTTGAATTGCCTATAAATATTAATGACATCAACGCCGAAAAGAAGTTCGAATTTGAGAAGCAAAGTTATTCTCAGATCGGAAGCATCACGAGAGCGGCATTGTCAAAAGTAACTGTGGCAATTTGCAAGCAGCATGGAATGATAGTTTGTTTAGATTGGATCAGAAAATCTTAGCTGACAAATCGTTGGAATAAATCTAAGTATGCGGCCCCTTTTTTGAAAGAAAAAGGACGGTTAGCACTCGGAATCGAAGCGCACTTCGCTCATAATTGGATTCAAAGATCTAAGTTGACAATAGTTTGATGAAATTAGCAGATTTCAGTTGATGTTTTTCAAAGAAACAGTGGCATTTAGCTCGTAAGCTTAAGTCGCACTTTGATGAAAACTGGATTCTTCTATCTTGGCTGACATTCGTTTGAATAAATCACCAATCTTCATTCAAAGAGACAGCAGCATTTAGTTGATCGAGAAGCCGAAAACTGGAATGTGAAATATTAGCTGTCGACAGTTAGAAATAATCATTATCCTTCAGTCATTATCATTCAAGAAATAGAGGTATTCAGCTCGGGAGACAAAATCGCACTTGGTTGGAAATTGGATACTGACATATAAACTAACAATTTTAAGTCATCATATATTTAAAAGAAAGTGGCAGCCAGCTCGTGAAGCTCAAAAATCGACCAGTCGTAAGTTCTAATTCTGAAAGAAACAGGGCATTAGCTTGCAAGACCAGACTGAAATAAAGTTTGCTTAAAATCTGACTGTGACATCTTTAACTGTGAATCGTTTGAAGAAATCCCCAATCTTCAGTCATGTTGCCAAAGAAATAGTGACATTCAGCATGAGAGCTCAAGTTGCACTTTGTTTTAAATAGTAATGTGGGATCTTAGCTGGGAATGGCTGGAAGAAAACAAGTCTCAGTTATACTATTAACAGAAACAAAGGCATTCACCTTGCAAGATCGAATTATAAATTGTTGAATCTTTCTTCGATCATTTTTTGAACGAAACTTTGGCATTTAGCTTGCAAAATCGAATCGAAAACTTTGGTGGCAGAAATCATCAGAATTCAGTCATTTTACGAAAAGAAACTGTGACATTCAGCTTACTAGACTGAAACGCACTTTATTGAAAATAGGATTCCGTAATCTTAACTGACAGTTGTTAAAAGAAAGCGACGGTCTTTAGTCATAGTTTCAAAATAAACACTGGCATTCAGCTCGCGGGATCAAATCGCAGTTTCTCGAAAATTTGATTGTGAGAATTAAGATCTCAATTGCTGGAAAAATTGGCATTTGGCTCGCAATATTGAATCGTACAGTTGAAAATTGAATGCAAGAACAAAGATGACAACCGTCCGACGAGATCAACAAACCTGAATCAGTGCATTGTTTTGATGAAAGTAGCAGTGGCATTCAGCTTGCAAAATCGAGAAGCAATTCGATGAAAATAGAATTTAATAATTCAAACATCTAATCATTGGACGATTGCGCCAACTTTGACAATGCTTTTAATCAAGTCGCTAGTAATTGCCTTCTTAGCGGCTACCACATTTGCAGAAATCATTTCTCAAAACTTGTCGAAATGTGACTCTTTGATTTATGAAAACAAATTTTCAGATGGAACAACGCGAAGGACTGTACTCAAAGATGGTGATTTTATGATTCAAACCATTGTGCCGTTCAGTTCAACGAAAGAAAACTGCAACATTATCAAACAAAACGGTCTTGTGTCAATGATATCTTTAAAGTTTGCTATCGATCAAATACACAAGCAATCAAAGCTAAAAGGTGGCTATCGATTTGGGTATCATATAGACGATAGCTGTAATAGTATTCCTATAGCGATGGCTACTGGCATTGAAATTGTTTCGCAATACAGGTCTCAGTCTGTATGCAAAGTCCGAACATGCACCGATAAATCAGCTGCAACCAAACCGATTACAGCAGTCGTTGGACCGTATCAATCTTTCACTGCTATCCCCTTTGCAAGTTTGTTAGGGCTACATACAGTGCCGATCATCAGTCCATCAGCGTCTAGTAGGCTGCTCAGCAAAAAAGATCTGTATAAATCTTTCTTTAGGATTATACCATCAGATGTCATGCAGGCCAAAGCGATTTCTGAGCTACTGCGAGCCCTTGACTGGCATTATATCTACGCGATAGGGAGTGATGATAATTATGGGAAGTTAGGTATCAGTACACTAAAAAGCAATGCTGATGAATATGAGTTTTGCGTTGTTACAGAAGATTATATACCATACATGACTGAAACCATGGAAGAAAAGGCCAAGATAATAGTGAATAATTTAAAGGATCACCCTAATGCCAAAGTTGTTGTTGTTTTTGCATATAATGTTCAAATCAAATTGATTCTGTCACAGGCCGAGAAGGCAGGTGTGGAACGAATTTGGTTAATGAGTGACGCCTTTCAGCTATTGGGTCATGGGACCCTTGGTTTGACAAGTAAATCACTGATCGGTATTTTGAGGATAGCACCGAAAAGTACGCCAGTTCAAGGGCTTCGTAAATTCACTGAAGACTACATTAGGTATAGTTCTCATTGTGATGTATTTCTGCGGAAATTCATGGAGCAGCAATTTCACTGTAAATTCAACCAGACATCAGTGTATTGCCCAAACGATACTGCAGGGAGTATAGCACAAAAACTGACCGGACAAGATTCTAGTTTATATGGGAATACGGTTGATGCTGTAGATGCAGTTACTACTGCTTTGAATTCCCTGGTCGAGAGCAAATGCGGCAATTCGAAAAACAAGACGGAATGTTACGCTACGATGGGCATATCACCATCAGATTTGACTGCTCAGCTATATAATACCAATTTTACCAGCAACCACAACACTCCTTTCAAGTTCGACAGCAATGGTGACCCAGCGTATCCATTTTACGACATTTCAAATGTTCAGCTGCGAAATGATAGATATGGCCTAGTCAAGGTTGGGCAGTGGGACCCTTTGAATAATTTACAGTTAGCGATAGAGAATGTTTCATGGCCATCATGGGCTGGTAAAAGTATTCCTAAATCAGCGTGCAGCGAGGATTGTAAGCCTGGGTACTATGTTTCAGCGAGGAGTGAATGTTGTTGGAGTTGCGAGAAGTGCTTATCGAATACTATAAGTACATCCGCAAATTCAGAAAATTGCACAAGTTGTGCTGAAGGGTACGTCTCCACTATGGATAGATCAAAGTGCGTTAAGTACACTTATTTGTATTTGAAGGTTGAGGACATTGCAGGGGTGTCTACACTAGTTGTCAATTCTATTGGCATCGGTGTCGTTGTGCTGATAGCGATCGGCTATTACTATTTCAAGGATTCCAAAGTTTTGAAATTAGCCACAAGACTGCAACATGTTCATTACATGGCCTTCGCACAAGTCACACTCTCGTTTATATATGGTGGGATTTTACTGACAGAACACACAGCACATTATTGTGATATTGCAGTATGCTATATGTATCTACTTAAAACTGGATTTGCAGTATTACTCTTGAGTAAAACACAACGTTTTATGTCCTTCGTACGAATTATACAGCCGACAATACATCTCCCATTAAAATGGGCCCACCTGGTGACAATGGTGGTTCTAATTTTGATCCATGTTATTTTGACAATCATCTGTTTGCAAATCGACCCATTTAAGTTGCATACACAAAAATTAAAAGATACCACAACCCTAGCTCTTGACTGTACCCCGGATTACACTATATTACAGATATGTACAATAGTTGTCTACCCTAGTATCCTATTGCTGACAGCAACTGCCATAGCTATTAGAGAGAGAGACAGCGGAGATAGCGAGTCAAGGTTCTTAAATTTCGCAGCAATAGCACATTGTATCGTATCAGTTGCTTACTTCCCAACATACAAATACGTTATTGGCATGTACAGGACTATTATAATGGCATTTACAATGGATGTATGCGCATTTGTGTACATTGGCTGTTTGATGCTGCCATATCTGTATATAGCATTTACTGGTATGATGAAGGTTGCATCCCCAAGAGAAGATACATCAACAGGGGAGGTAACTGTAGAGTGGCATAGAGACAGGCTTAGATCGACAAGTGGTGAAGAACTACAGATACGTTTAACACAGAACCGTTGATTTGGCATTTTAAATTTACATTTAATACTCATTATCTTGAGCAGTAAAACAACTTTTGAAAGTCAAATAAAGTTATTATGCCACTGAGCTGGAAATTTCCTTTTGGTGTGGTCGTTTCAAGGACAAAGTTTGGAGGTAACAACTATTTCTTTCTAATGAGAGAAACTACAGCTTGATAAAGTTTATTTTGAGTAATAGTATTTCTGAAAGAGAAGCTATATTTTGGAAGCTCCGTGAATATGCTATTCTAAAATTATAACAAGCCTCGTCAAGGACAGATACAGCTTTGCTGAAAGGGTGGTACAGGAAAGTTGGATTTGATAATCATCATTTGCAGCTTTCCGGGATGCTTTAAAATTAGGTAGTTCTTAAAACACAGATACTTGCTAATGTAAAAACCATTTCTCGAACATGCAATATCCCTAGAATCAATTTTGTTCTTGAAACAAATGTGTGAAAAGATATCTTCAAAATAAGCAGACTAACTGAATTTTAGAGACTTTCTTAAATTTGTACATTTTTATTGTCATAATAGGATGTTTTGAAAATTCGGAAAATGTTTGCCACAATCAAATTTAATTTTGAAACAAAGACATGTATTAGACAATGATGGCGATTTTATACGACCTTTTGATTGAACCATTTTAAAGGCACTGCTTTCATTAAATAATATACGTTATTTAGATTAAAGAAGGTCTTAATAGATACATCAAACTAAATATCATAAGCCAACAGGTCAAGTTTTGATAGATGTAGGTAAGCTTTGAGGTTAACAAACTCTTTGCGAATTTAGTGTAACATATGCGACATTAAAGTTGGATTAATCTTTTGTGTACATGAGGTGATACAATGCCTTTTTCAGTATCTACTTAAACAACTAGCTTTGTAACGTAAATATAGTTGAAAGGGTTTGCCGCGTCAAAAATTATTAGAAATAGTGCGTTTCTAAAATGAATAAAAATTCTAAAAATCAAAAACGGTGTGGCTGAAAATGATTGTTTAAATATTTTCTACCAAAAATCGAATGGATTATAAAAGTTTCCTAATAGTTTCTTTTAAAGACTCTGCGCTAACCAGCAGCCTTTGCGCGCATTCTTTGCAAAACAAAATAAACAACATTCTTTTTCCCACAAAAATAGATGGCACGTGCAATCTTTCTTTGCAAAACAAAATAAACAACATTCTTTTTCCCACAAAAATAGATGGCACGTGCAAGGTATGCAGGTTGCAAAGGCCCCTTTGAAAATTGGAGAAAGGGAAATATCGAATTTCTAATTTCGGACTCTATTACTTTGTCACTGTTAAAAGCTCTATTCACTTAGAAAATTGATGTAATGATTTGTTTTGTTATCAGAAGGAAAAGCCTGTTCTCGTGCATATAGCTGACAGGAAACTCGGAATTGAAAAAATTCAAATGTGTCGTATTGGAATTATAAAATTAGCGCACAAGGTTAATAATAATAATATATCAATATTTATACAGGTTTGCTTGGTCAGCTAAATACAGCTGCTATAAATCAAGGACCTGTGTCCAACGAAAAGTAGTAAAAGATATTATTTACAATGTATACAATAAGAGGTTTCTTAAAAATTGAAATCAAAGTCATTACATTTCTTCTTGAATCTTAAAACTGAGTTTTCATTTTTCAGTTCAGGTGGTAATTTGTTGTAAATCTGTACGCCTTGGTATCTGAATGTTTTTCGAGCGGTTTCTGTTCGTATGCGAGGCACCACGAGATTTAACTTGTTTCCTCGAGTGTCCTTTTGGTGATCCAATCTTTTAAAATGATTCTCTAATACCTTTGGTGCAAGACCATTTAAGCACTTGAATATTTCAACAGCACAACGTTTATTTTTTATATGATTTACAGACGGAAAGCTAATTGTGCCATTTTGTCCATTGATGATTTTCACTGCACGATCTTGTAGTTTTTCAAGCTTTGATTTGTGTGAGTCTGAAATTCCAATGTTTATGTTGCTACAGTATAGTAATATAGGCAAGATCATTACTTTATATATGGTTTCAGCAGTTGAAGGGCTGATATTCATGCGCACTCTTGCGAGCAACTTTATTCTTGAAGATACTTTTTTGAACATTTTTTCGAATTGGCTCAATAAGTTTAGGTTTTTATCAAGTGTTATCCCAAGGTATTCGTATCTATCTGTTTCGACGATCTTTTGACCTCCTGTCATATTAATCTCTATTGCGTCCGTTCTTGCTAACTTCTGATGGCTTCCGAAGAGCACAAATTCTGTTTTCGACTTTTTAAGGTTAACCACGAGGTTATTTTCAACAAAGAAGCTCCCAAGGCTTTTGAGATCATCATTCAGCTTCTCGCCAATTTCCTTACTATTCTTGTCCGATGTAAATATTACAGTGTCGTCTGCATATAGAATTATGTTGCTCTTTTTCAATTGCAAGTCGATGTCATTGATCAATAAGCTGAATAAAAGTGGGCCTAAAATTGAGCCCTGCGGGACCCCACAGGTAACAGATTCTTCCTCAGACTTTACACCGTCAAATACAACAAAGTGTTTTCGGTTAAAGAGGTAGCTTTCGAACCAATGCAGTTCTCGTTTGCTTATTCCGTATGCCGGTAGCTTTGAAAGTAGTCGGGCATGATCCACCGTATCAAACGCTTTTCTCAAGTCTACAAACACGGCTCCAGTGAGAAGTCCTTTATCCATGCACATTCTTATTTGATCAGTAAAATAAGTAACAGCGTGTTCAGTCGATGAACCTCGCCTAAATCCAAATTGATTATCTGACAAAAGATGGTTTTTGCAAAGATACTCGTAGACCTGTTTGTATACAACGCGCTCTATAACTTTAGAAAGAACGGGGAGGACTGAAATTGGCCGATAATTGTCCATTGCAGATCTCTCATCCGATTTATAGACAGGCGAAATTTTAGCACATTTTTCAGCAGTTGGAAAAACAGAATTGTGTAGAGAACAGTTTATCAAGAGCGACAAAGGTTCACATAGTACGCCAGCACCGTCAATGATGAGGGAGGTGGGAATCTCGTCATAACCTGAGCTCTTTTTCCTCTTTAGTGACTTCAGGTTTTCATATATATCCCTTGCAGAGGTTTCCATAAATTCAAAATGGCAGTTTTTTGGGTTCACTCTTTCTTTCATTCTTAAATTTTCGTGGTCTTTCCAGACTGGATTTGAAATGGAAGGAAGAGCAGCTTGTATTCGTTTTCCAATTTCTGCAAAGAACTTGCAGAAACCATTGGCTATGATTTTCTTATAAGGTGTTAAACTACCATCAACGCTAAGTAGTTTTCTACTTAGTAGTAAACTACCATCAACGCTAAGTTAGTTTAGAATTGCAAAACTCGAAATATTTTTGGAAACAAGTGGACGTTCTAGAATTGCAAGATGGGATTGCACAAACTGTATTGTGGTATAGCTTCACTGCGTAGAGGCTGCTGGTTAGCTCAGAGTCTTTAAATGAAATAAAAAACATAGTCAACCTGTTTCAACTGTTTCGATCTGTGATCAAATTTGAAGAAATAGATTTGCAATAAAAACACTCCTTCATCAGAAAAAATTGCTACAATTTGAAAGCAACTGTGTTTGAAAACTGTCTTTGTTTACTTCGAGCGTTTAGGCCCACTGTGTAGCCATTCCGACAATTCTGAGTTATGAACGCAGTGAGATCTTAACCTATGGCATAGAACAAGGTTCTACAATCTATGAAATAGATGGTAATAAAAACGGGAATAAAACATTTTGCAGTTTTCTCAAACTGTTCTGATTATTCACAAGCTTTGATCACATGCGGGGGAATTTCTGAGGGAAATCCGGCAGGTCGAAAGATCAATGCCGAAATCATTTGATTTGAAAAGCTGTCCTTATTTACACAAGTCGAATGTAACCACTTAACAGCCAACGTATAATTTCCTGGCCAGCGGAACCTAAATTATTGCAAGTACTTGCATTTACAGTTTTCCCGTGAAATAGAGCAAATAGTTTGCTATGCGAATTATCTAACAAAAAGACCTGTGTTTTAAGAGCTGGTGGTTTCGTTTAAAGATATATTAATATTTGAATCAAAAGTTTAGACATCATTTACATTGACATCTGAGCAAGAAATCAGTCTGGTTTTCAAGCGAAATTTATTCTGCTATTCAGGAACCCCTTTATGTCTTCACTTAGCAAATGCTTGTCGAAGTGTCTTTTCGACTTTTCATTTAATGTCAATATTTAGGGGAGTGATGCAATGGAAAAATGAAAGCAAAGGAAGGAAAAACGTAAATGAGAATAACTGACATGGCTTTTACAAAGAAATGATATGAATGGATGACTGCCAAAGTTTGCTTTTAGCCTAATTTCCATTCGGCGGAAAGTTCTGCGCGAAATAACATTTCCTAGCAATCTGATTGGCTTGGGGAAAAGAGACGTCGCTCAGAAGTAGAAACCCATTCAACTTTCAAGCAGAATCGCACTTGCGAACATTAGGCATTTGTTGCGAGAGAAATTTTCCGCCCAGAGGAAATTAGGCTCAAGGCCACTTTTGGAACGAGGAAAACCCTTGCTTGTTCGGTAACTCATTTAGGGAATTTTACGGCCTTCATATCTAAATTGAGAAAAACTGTGGAGTTGGTAGTGTATAATTGAGTGAATTCAAAGCGTTGTCTTTGACTGCTAGACATTTCTTGCAAAAAATTTGCTCAAAGAAAGTCGATTTTCGCTACACACGTCATAAGGCGTAGCCAAAATATCAGCTGTGGAATCATTAACGACATGACTGTCTGAGAAAACCCGAGCTCAAAACCTGCACTCATTTACTTGCAATTCTAACCAGAAGGGAAAATGTTTTAAAACGTTTGTCACTGGATTTTTTCGAAAACTACAAAAAGAATTCTTGGTTAAGAAACACAACCAACTTGGATACGATTTTGGATAAAACCATAATACAGTTGGACTGCATCTTGATTTATTCAACTACATTTCTTTATTTGATAAAATACTCGAAAAACTTTATGAAGGTCTTATAATTGTGGTATTGCATCACAGAGGATTCATATCGTAACCTTCTGTGAGCGGTTTATCTGACCAGTTTCCGCTAATTACCTCTACTGCCTGTAAATATTCTCTCTACAATCGAGTAGCATAGTCTTGTCGTTAACTCTTCCCTTTGAAATAGTTTGATCTAAACTGATTATGGGCTGATCTCCATTGTTCGGTGTTGGTTGCTGTGGTTAATTTTCTATTATCCTGTAGATAAAAACAAACTGAAATTAATACAATGCATCGATATAAGAAAACTTACCAGAAGAGGTAACTTTGACTCCTTCATTGTCAACTTGTTATTATTTTTCCAAATAAAAAGGACCGCAGAAAGAAAACTATTGCAAAATAGAATAAACAATTTGCCCTTATAAAAGAATATCCTGTAAAGATTTAACAGAAAACACCAAGCATTGCATTGAAAATGCAGTAAATCAGATTAAGCAATCTTGGTTCAAAAGGGCAATAGCAAGGGCTCTTATCGACACTGAAGCACCCAAAACTTTGAAAGCTAGAGATACTTTTCTGGGTATTAAAGTGAATGACTTGATATAAAAGATCAGATCACATACCCGGTGTCTAAAAAAAAGTACCCCCTTTTGACTGGATAAAAGAACGAGATGATAAGATATCGGGACTTTGCGAGAAGAAAACTACATTTGTTAGTTTTCAATTAAATGCACGTACCTTGCATGTTAAATCGTCCACCAAACACCAGAAATACGAGCTTGTAAATTCAAAATTTAGAGTGCACCTGAAACCAGAGGCTTTAAAAAAGGGCCTAGTCATGATTTGATATCACGGGCATTTTGCAAAGGAACTTTCAACTTTAAGTTTCAGTATTACTTTTGAAAATATTCATATTTTGATATGCTTCAATTGTTCTTGAAATTACTCTTGAAATCATTCTCTTGAAATTACTTTTCTTCAGAGGAATCCATACATTCCATTAAATGTTATACTGTAGATATTAAAGAAGAGGAAAAAGGAACACATGCACGCATATTTTGGACATGTCGCACGAGTTTATTATTCTTACCACATTCTTCTTCCATTCATTCAATTAGGGTCGTGGCTAAGCGTCTATAATTCTTTTCAAAGCAAAAACTAAAAATTAAAATTAAAATTTCCTTTTTGGAAAATGCCCATGATATCAAATCATGGCTAGGCCCTTTTTTAAAACCTCTGGGATAGTCATGGTCTTCTACTCCCTGTGGTATCGTCCTTGTAATGTAGTAAAGTAGTTCGTAAGTATTGTCTTAAGAAATTGGTTTTTGGAAAATTTTATATTGAATATAAAAAAAACCTCTGGTTTCAGGTGCACTCTAAATTGTGGTTTTGCGAGCTCGTATCTCCAATGTTTGGTGGACGATAATTAAATGTAAGGTATGTGCATTTAAGTTGAAGATTAATAGGTTTAGTTTTGCAATTGGAAAGTCATGATATCGTATCGCTTCGTTGCTTTTTCAAGTCAAAAGAGGGTACCTGTTTTGAGACACTCGGTAGGTCTGTAAATAGCCTATCGTATTTGATAATTTTGGCGCATGCACCAACAAAACAAAGCCAAAGAAACAATAGTGCTTATTATTTTATTTGTCCTATTTGTAGACTGCGCTTTTATCTCTGG
>REGM01000322.1:89146-109215 GCA_004194415.1 Aurelia aurita
TTTTTATGAGTACAGATAATACAGCTAAATTCGAATTTAAGAAAATTCTGTGTTTGCAAAATGCCAGAAAAAGGGCCTAAAACACTTGATCAAATCTTACAAAAATTTCTCACACTGAACAATGCAAAATTACAGTTTTTTACGGGTATCGGATGTCGTCTGCACTTGTATTGCCATGGGATTGAAAATCTTTAGTATTTCTTTAAGAATTAATTTCCTATAACGCGGGAGAGAGATTAAATGCTCCTGCATCTTGTTCTATGCGGGAGATTTCGTACGATTTGATCGAGTGTTTTAGGCCTGTTTTCAGCCATTTCGCAACAAACGAATTTTCGCAAAGTTGAATTTATCTATGTTTTCTCTGCTGATAAAAACACGAGAAAAATCACAAAAATACTTCAGTCTTTCAGCTATCAGCCAAAATTAAATTCATTCAAATCCATTTAGTAATCTAGGTACTACGATTTTTCAAACGTGGATAGTTTTTTTTGGCGCACCCGGTATTTTGAAATTTCAATATACAACTCAACTATTGAACTCAAATAATCTTCGCCATCAGCAATTTCCAACTGAAATTCATCAAATAAAAACAAAGGAGACCAGACATAAAACATAGATGCCCTACTCATCCTCTTCGTTTCTTGGCAACGCCTCTTCTTTTGCATTCAATTTTCTGCCACCTTCTCGAATACCATATGGTGCTGCAAAATACAAAAACGTTCCTTCAGAATATATAAATACAATTCTGTTTGATAAGCTTAATTATGGAAAAATTCAATAACAATGATGTCTTCTTCTTTGTCACCAATGTCACTCTAAGATAAATTACAGCAAAAAAGTAAAAACCCGTACAAAAGAACCTGCGGATTAAGAGCATTTAGGCTGATTTTTGCCCAATTAAGCAACTTATACATAAGAAAAGAACCATTATATAAATGTACAGGAACCATTTCAGCCTGAACAGAAAATCACAGGTTCTTTTATGCGGGTTTTTACTGTATAAGAACCAAAGCATTTAAGAATATTTAGGCTAGATTTTTCAAGAAAGTTTTCTGAACTTTGTAAAAATTGGATAAAAACTGAAAAGAAAGATGTTTCAACGCATTAAATGCACAAAGCATGTAATTTATATGGTTTTGGTATAGTGTGTGTTGTGTGCATTATTTTTAAATTTTAAACTTCAGAATTAAGAACCTTTGCTAGGCTAAGCTCAACAAGTGGCGGTTCTTATATGCAGGTTTTTACTGTACTTGAGGGTTCTATTAATAGCATATAAATCTTGTGTTATTCCAAAGTAAACGCGTTACACAAATCTTCAGCTCAAACTAAAAACTGTTTCCAAGTATTAAATAGAAAGAGGTCGAAGCAGAAGCAAATAACAGAAAATTAGGCTTTGGCAAAGTAATTTTGTCAATGATTATAGAATGCCGAAATCTGTCTAGGGGGACAATATAATCTAAAGTATCGGTTATCTAGTTCAACTTACGATCAGTAATTATAGCATCAAATATTTCACAACTCCGCAGAGGTGATTGAGTAACATCTGCAACCATGACATCGATGTATTGATCAAGCAAACCATAATGTTCGTAATTTGTCCGAATTATCTCATCGCGAGCTAAAATTAAAAGAATAAAGTTATTTGAAAAACTTTTGAATTAAAATAGATTATTTTCCATGCGCAGATCAATTTATGTTTTGTTGTGTCAGGAATAAGGACAGCAAGGTGCCTGGTGAAAGGAACTGTAATTTAACATATTGAGAGCATCGTATTAGAAACCGATCACATATGAAACGTCTGATAACATCCAAAAGAGCAATAAGAATTTCATACCTGAATAATACAAAAATTATCTTATTTAAATGATATTATAGCAGCAAAGATTTGTTTCATTTTTAAGTGAAAAGAATGTAATTTAATGTATATGAATTTAATGAGTGATTTAATGTATAGTTAATTTTAAAGAAGGATCTTCTCGGTCATTTTGAATTTTGTGAATATAAAATGTTGCTGACCGGAAAGACAGGAACAGATAATCAACGGAATTTTAGCGAAAATTGCCCTGCAGATGAATTCTCATGTGCTACACTGTATTCTTGAGGTAAGATTTGCAACAGGAGGTTTTCTTTCATCGATGATAAAGCCTAAGAGATATTATCATGGGTTTTGGGCCATTTTCAAGCTGTTCTTAAAGACTTGCAATTCGCAACATCAAAAATCTTTGGTATCACACTTTGAAGGCAACCCAAATGTCACAAAGATACTCTAGCCTTTAGATGATAAGTGAAATATCTTCGAGAAAAGTTGGGCAAAGACTGTTGTTGCCATAATTCTGCGAGGAACAGGGCTTTTACGAGTATGCTAGTACGGTAGACTGAATTTTGAGCTTAAATGGCATCGGGCGTTAGCCAATGAATGAGCAATTATATCTACACAACAGTAGTTTATTGCGTAAGGGTAAATACATTCCAAACAATAAAAAATGACCTTGCTCAGTCAATAAACTATTTGGCCTAAATCTTTGCTTCTGGGCTGACACTTGAATTTTTACATCCCTGATTTTCAAGGGCTGTAAATAAAGTGGTTGGAATTTTTCCACTACTAAGTGTTTGAAAGGATTTAACGACGAATGTGTCCATGATTGACAGTCTTTGCACAGCATCAATATTTGGTAGAAACTTCCAGGAAGCAAAGGTGGAACAGCAAATATATACGCCTGGTTTTGCAATGACTTATTCATAACGGGAAACAAATGTTTTCCAGAACCTGTTAGATTCTTAAGAAGACGTACAAACAATATATGACAAAATTGTAAAGAATTTGCAAAAAGAATTTCACAAATTTGTCATGTTTTGTTTCAACATTTTAGGCTTTCCAGATCCAACAGTAAATATTAACAAAAGCTATTTGAACGTTATGTCCTCAAAGTATCCACTTTCTTTCCAGATTTCGTGGTTGCTAACATAGGTCCAAAGTTCACAGGTTGGATATCCCGCTTGACTCAGGATTTACAGGCGTTTATGCAAAGATTACATGATTTCATTGAAAAACGACCTCTCCATCACGTTCAAATTAGCCCATAATTAAGAATATCTAAAAACTTGTCTTGCCAATTCTTAGTAATCCACAATGTCAAATTCTAAAAGAAGATCTATGCGTACATTTAAACTTGTGAATACAGAAGTGGAGCGATCAATTCGTTTTTGAAAATATGGAGAATGGAACTCGATCTTCTTTTTTGCTATCAGGTCAATAGGCAAGATATTGAAAAGTGACGAATTTCATTCAATATAAAATATATCACATACCCCTCCACGAATTATTGCCAGCTCTTGATGACTTTCCTATAGAAAAGTGAAATGTTGTAAAATTAGGCACTTCTAAGATTTATGACACAAACAATTGCTTCGGCGATATCTCCCGCAACCCGAAGCAAGTGAATGTAATACAAATTTCACAAATATAGGTTGTATCAGAATTTGAGCCAAGGGCGAAGGTTAGCAAATCAGGTGAAAATCGCATCTTTCTATTTCCGGTGGAAACTCGCTGAAATTGTGCATCTGCATTTCAAAATTTTGCTTTACTGTTTAATTTGTCTAGGGAGGAAAAAACGGAAATGTTTCGATCGGATGGAAATGCTGAGCAAAAAAATCATTCAAAGTCGATAGGTCTATTCTATCTTTAGAAACTAAACTCTATGCAGTATATTGTTCACAAGTAGCAGGATTATGTGACAAGCTAAAAGTCCGGCGGTTTATGAGAAAGGTTCAGATTGCTATTTAAAACCACTTGAACTGACAATTCGTCGCATACAACTTATAATTGTACATGAGTTGTTACCACCAAGGCCAATTGCATTATCAATTTGTAATTTCAATTATTGGAATTTTGACATGAATTACACAAAGATGAAAAATAAACAAAAACACTAGGACCTTGATTGACAAATACCGTTTTAATTATAAACATCGCACGTCACACTATCACCTAAGAGACTACAAGCGAAATATCTTAAAGAGCGAGATTCGACTTCTTCCACAATTGTAGGTTTATGAAGTAAGAACGGGGTTACTTCCCATTCATACAGACGACATGCCATGTGACTTTATCAATTCGCGCTCTAAAATCAGACTTGGGGTAAATAAAGCCATTACAAAACATAACGTCGCACTGTGATTTTGAAAGTGTCTCGTTTATTTATCGAAATAAAAATCAATTCTAAAAGCTTGGAAGATGTTCAAATCATTCAAGAACTTTAGCGGTTAAATAGGCGAACATTGAAAAGGAAGGTTGACTTCAGAGAAGCAACGAACAACTAACAACTGATGGAGTTTGTGGCACTGTTTACAAAATTATCCTCGCAAAGGAAAGTTTCTCACAGCTTTCTTGGAATAAATTTCTGTTTTGCTTTCAAAGGGAGCAAGTTCATGCAGTTGTTTCCTTGCTTTTGCCTTGACTGACAATCCTGCTACCTATCCTTTCCCTACTCACTACCACGAGGGAGAATATAAGGGCAATTTTATGCAAGTTTTTGCAAATTTCCTACAGAAAAGAACTCTTCTGCAAATTTACCCCAAAAGAAGACCTCGTCGTGTTTTCATTGCTGTTGTGACGTTATGCCATCTGGACGATCTGACCGCTCCTAAAGGAGTTCAACTGAAAGCCTAACCTAGTTGCATGAAAATAAGAAAACTAGAATATTACATTTATTCTACGACTGTAAGTATCTTTCTCTCAGGTTATACAAGATCAAGAGCAGGTCTCAAACTTATCACAATCTAGTGCTCGGAAAATGTCAATATCAATTGCTGCACAAAGATTAGATGCAATCAATAAGAAAAGCACAATAGTTCAAGAAGTGCGGATGTTTAGCTGTGCAAATTTCTGATATATAAAAACTGAATGCTCCGGTATTATAACGTATATTAATAAACAATAAGAATGCTCTGTCAATATCACTGTCAGCTGCGTAAGCGATGAAATAAGAGTACGGCAAACAGTTTTGATTCACAGCATGACGCAAAAAATTCACCGATGTTTGTTAAAATGTACGATAATAAATCAAGCTCCATTTTTAGCGAATCATAGATTTAGATTCATATTAGTAAAGAGGTTGACTTAAATATAAGAGATAAGATTTTATAGGTCTCTAATTAGCATAGAGCTCAAATCTTTATAAAAGGCGGTGTAAAATTATGTTACCTCTTTCTTTGATTTGAATGGCTTGGAAGGTACTTTGCTGTAATTCTATCGTGGACATTTTTTGATATCTTGATTATTTTCAAAATGGCGGCATTTATTAAATTTGAGGCTGTGGCGTCATCAAATTTCTAAATCGTGAACCAGAAAGAGCGACAGATTTCTGTTAGGTACGATATCGTAGAACTTTATAAACTATGGTTTTGTTGAAGATGGTGTTATTTTTCCTTTATTAACTTAAGATTTACGATCATTTTAATATCTTTAAAACTCTCCATGAATTATTTAAATAAACAGAAAAACACCACCATTTTGAAAATAATCAAGATATCAAAAAATGTCCACGGTAGCATTGTAGTAAAGTACTGGAAGTTCTTTTCAAGCCAAAAAAGGTACTAGAATTTTACACCACCTTTTTAAAGATTGAACCATATGCTTAATTAGCCTATTGTATTTGGTAATCTCGGCGCATGCAGCAATAAAACAAAGCCAATGGCGTGTGTGTAGGTTTTTTCTTCATCCTATTTTATAAACCACACGATTTAGCGCAGATCATTCACTTTAAATGCAAGAGGATATTTGATATAGGCTCAAGCTGTTCTAAGTTTGCAAATGACTTGCTTGAAAGTTGTCTTTGAGAATGTTTGAAAAGGACCCAAAACATTGATCAAATTTTTCATCTCCGAATCAATGGAAACGAGCGTGAACATCCTCTAACAAGGGATACAATTGTAAATATTGTGTGGCTTACTTAATCTGTTAAAATTGGTTATACTGGAGCAAAAACACGTTAGAAATGCGCCAGAAAAAAGCTTCAGATCTATTTTTGCCTCAATTTGAGAGTTTATACTGTATGAAGATGACCAGCCTCAATTGGATAAAATCAACAAGGTGAAGGTGAAGGTGGAGCTGAAGTTGCGTTTTTTAGCGCCAAGCGCTGGGATCACGGAAATAGAGAAGACCTAATCGAGTTCGCGACCCCTTGTCATGACGCTCAAATGGTGGGGCTCCACCTGGGATCGAACCCTGGCCGCCTGACTGTTCTGGCTGCAAAGTCAGAGGATTACACCACTGCGCCACAACACCTTCACCTTCAGCAAGCCTTGATTCCATTTGGAAGCGATAAATAAAAAAATGCGTTTAGGATGAGCTTAAAAACAAGCATTATCTCAATTATATGTGATTTTAATCCAGTGTGAATCAAGCTTTAGAGGATAAATAACACGATTTCCATCATTCTAGAGGTGAACAATGACGAATGTTATGATGATTTGATGTACAGATGTCACTTTCCACTTTCTGGTCCTTTACAAGCACTTACAAAATAGCTTCTAGATAAAAATTCCCCATAACCTTGAAGCACAATGATCGATTCTAGTGAAATAAATGTCTCCATCATTGTTAGCCTTTCTACTTTTAAGATAAGCTGCTTCTCATTAAAATCACGTCAACGTTCTTTTTTCTATTTGGGTATACTTAGCTGTGCAAATTGGATAAAAAATGAATTTAAATGATATTTATTCACCTCTTCCATAAATGATTGATCTGTCAATATCGCTACCAGCAGTGTATGCACCGAAATGAGCACAACATGTTAAAATGCTACCTAAAATTGAAAGATTCATCATCATCATCATCATCATCATCATTATCATCATCATCATCGTCATCATTATCATCATCATCATCATCATCATCATCGTCATCATCATCATCATCATCATCATCATCATAGATCCTTTACCCATAGGTCGTAGGGGCAACATGCAGCCTTTCTCACTACAAGTCTCCATTCTTCTCTGTGTTTTGCGTTTTTCAATAGTTCTTCCATATTAATTTCCGTGCATTTTTTTATGTTACCCATCCATTTCACTACTGGTCAACGTCCCTTTCTTTTCCTGGAACTGAGCCTTCCATGATGACATTCGCCAAACTCTCCCCGTTGGTCTTACAACATGTCTAAACCATTGTAGCTTTCTTGTTTTGACTGTGGTCGGTATGTTTTCAAGATTCATTGATTGTCAATATGAAAAGAATAACAGCAAACCTTGAATGNTTTATTTATGATATTTGGCAGAGTTGTATTGTTCGTATTCTTAAGAAGGGCTGTGTAGTATGCGAACAGTAACCTCTGTGGAGGTTCAGAGACGTAGGAACCGGGGGGGGCACTGGGGTCACGTGCCCCCCCAAGATTTTGAAATAAACAAAAAAGTGCCCTTTTTGCTTCAGGAAATGCCCCTTTAGCGTATTGAAAAAAGTGCCCTTGAAGTGTCGTGCCCCTCCAAGTTTAAGAGGCTTCCTACGGCCCTGGGCAACATGCAGCCTTTCTCACTACAAGTCTCCATTCTTCTCTGTGTTTTGCGTTTTTCAATAGTTCTTCCATATTAATTTCCGTGCATTTTTTTATGTTACCCATCCATTTCACTACTGGTCAACGTCCCTTTCTTTTCCTGGAACTGAGCCTTCCATGATGACATTCGCCAAACTCTCCCCGTTGGTCTTACAACATGTCTAAACCATTGTAGCTTTCTTGTTTTGACTGTGGTCGGTATGTTTTCAAGATTCATTGATTGTCAATATGAAAAGAATAACAGCAAACCTTGAATGAAATATTCTTAACTACACACTGATTCGTTTTCACCAAGAAACCAAATAATGAAGTACAACTTTAGTAGGCAAAATTACCCTCGAAAATCAATTCGTTTTTTATTCGCAGATATTTCACGTGAAGTCTAATTTTAGTCAAACTATTTTTTTCTATGTAATGGCCATTGAGTAGTCATAGCATTTTGTTCTCCTTGGTATCATCCTCTTAGCATCGTAAAGTAGTTTGTAAGTAGTGTTAATAGTATCTTGTATTGCAAAATATTTAATTGAAAAAAAAAGCCAAAAGCACTTTAGTACTGGAAGTCAAATTATACGAAGCGGAAACAAATTACACCGGATGTCCGAAGAAAAGTTTCCCTGTTTGAACAGCTACAGAAAAGCAACCAATGCTTTGTTTTGAGAGATTTAAACGACAGTCTTTCGCTTAAAGGCTGACTTCGATCCAAATAATTTTTTTACGATTTTTGCCTTTGAAAAGACCCCAAAAATATGGATTTTCCGAAAACCTTCAGCTCGGGAAACCATTAAAAAGGGAAAAAATCTAGTGATAAAGGTTCCATTGGTTCCATGTTCTACATTGTAGGTGAAGAGCATAAAATGCTTGTCAATTTCATCGAGTGATACTCTAACTCAGCGATTTGCAAAGTGCGGATCACTGGAACTTGATTTAGGAGGCATGTTTTTCTTCAAAAATCAAGCAAATCATGTTTTTACAGGCAAAACAGACAACTGTTATCTTTCTGGGGTCATTTTCTTAGAGTTCAAGCTTCGTGCTGTTGGAATTTATTAAAAAACTTGATTTCTGTGGACTTTGAGCTGCAGGTTTAACGATCTCATCGATAAACTGTTTATAGATCCTTTGTGAACTTTTCAGGTAGTCTGTTTTGCACGAAAATATTGGTAGAAAATCAATACGCACACATACAGAAATGAACTGAATACTCAGATCTAAGTTGGACATCGTGTAATAGATTCCTGTTTGAATTTCTATCAACTAAAGCGCACTTTTCATAACAGCTCAAATCGGGACACGATTTTTGACACACCCGGTATTTTCCTGTAAAAGAATATTTTAGCCGTTCAATTCAAAGGGTCTTAGAGGTAACACATTTGCTGCATTTGGGACCAAATTCAAAATAAGAAAAAATACAGTTTCCTTTCTGAGCCAATATGGTACTTATACTAGAGAAAATTGGAAAAAAAACAGCTAAGAAACAATCAGTGCTTAAAGTAAAAAATTCAAAGAAATTTTAAAAGGAATATGTAATTGTAAATAGGAGCGACCCAAAGATATACTAAAGAAAACGCCTACACAACCATTGTTTCCTTAGCTACACAATGAAACTGCACGTTCCAAGATAACCAAATCAAATAGGCTATTTTTAACTGCCCAGACCCCGTGGATCCACGCCAGCTTTGACTTTGCTTATTCCCTTCAAATACTGGGGCCCTTCTGTGGTTTCTTACAAAAGATGAGCATGCCTGTTGGGCTATTAATTGTTCCAAACAATTATCTGGCAAGAGAGGGGACGAAGGAACANCGACCCACAGATATACTAAAGAAAACGCCTACACAACCATTGTTTCTTTAGCTACACAATGAAACTGCACGTTCCAAGATAACCAAATCAAATAGGCTATTTTTAACTGCCCAGACCCCGTGGATCCACGCCAGCTTTGACTTTGCTTATTCCCTTCAAATACTGGGGCCCTTCTGTGGTTTCTTACAAAAGATGAGCATGCCTGTTGGGCTATTAATTGTTCCAAACAATTATCTGGCAAGAGAGGGGACGAAGGAACAACTCAGATTCAAACTTGAGAAAATGTAGTGAGAATCTTTAGGAAAAAGCACCCTTCTCTCTCCTATCATTCTTAAGAGACAATTATTCGTATTGTGCTTTAAAATTGTATGGGGGTATCAAGGGGTTATCGGTGGATAGCAATATAAGAACGTATTCTACATCATAAGTTAGGCAGATTCTAATTTGTAAAGTATAATAGGCTATGAAGGAACAAGTGTGACATTTGGGCTTGACTCACGATTTTATCTGCTGTGTGACTTAAATTTTCTTTTGATCGTCTTTATTCAAACCTTTATTTATTACTGGTTTTTGCCATTATCTGAAATTTGCATCAGTTCTAAATAAAGTTTTGCTTCGAGCCATGTTACTGCTTTTCTCCAATCATTTTGTGCTATGAAAGTGCATCAAAATGTACATTGTAAGCAGAGAACACATCAAGGAGAAAAGTTGTACATACCTGTTCCAACAAATGGATCATAAACAAAGGCACCTTTCTTCACCTAAAAGGCATATGATAAAGATGTCAGTGAACCTGTTAATAACTGTGAAAGATATTAAGATATTAAGTAGCACATGCTTACACGAGGAGGAAATACTTTCATGTTGATAAAAATCGTTGAAAATGATGTTCAAAACATTATCTAAGTTCGTTATTACATCTTAACTTTTTCATCATCATATAAATTTACAAGTTTAAAATTTGAGATGCGAACATGTCTGATGCCACGAAATTTGTTCTCAAAGCTAGTCAAATATCGCAGAATCTGAAAAGATTAGTCTTACTTTGCCTTGGTTTGCCATGAGAAATGATAGTTGTGGATCCATCGAGGTATTTCCAATGAAATGTCTCGTTTTCAATGAGTACTTGTGAATCATATCCCTTTGTCCATAAGCAACCTACTAAAACAAGATTTTACATCAACAACATGGTACCTTTAAAATGATCTGAATACCTCGATGGTTTGTTGCAGCTTTGGACCAGATATAATTTTCCAGATTTTGCGACCCACATGGTACATTATGAAATTATGAACAAGTAGAAGCAGCATTTAGTGCAAAACTTTTGCAATTGTAGGCAATCTGAGCACGAAAGCAATATACCTTAATTTGATTACATCTAGCCTGCTGTAAGTAAACTTACACCTAAAATTACGGATCAAGGCTATTTTCTTCACAGACGAAGTTCGCAGTTCGTCATCTACATCTAATTAGATTTGGTTCAATTCAACGGATGTAAAAGTTGTTGAGAGAGTCTATAGTCTCATCTACGACAATTTCTTGCGATCACAAAAGAAACGAACTCTTCTAATAGTATTGACCACTCTAAGATGGTCTACTTCATTATGCTCGGCGAAAAGCCTCTTTGCGACTTTTACAGAAAGCACTATTTACAGTAAAACCCTTTTGTGAATTTGGTAAAAAGCATTGTGATTTTTTTTGCGAATTTGACTTCGTTTCAGTGAAGTTTTTCATCAATCATAGAGTGTCCATAACAGTAATGGTATTTGATGTGATCGAGAGAGCAGCAACCGCATTTCCTCTAATAAACACACCCCCCCGGCGTTTATTAAATTTTGGGGGAATTTGGTGCGGCGTTTATGGGAGCGAGGCATTTATTAGAGGGAGGCGTTTAGTAAACAATCTAAAAATTGTACTGAGATGTTTTCCTCAGCGGAAATATTTAACAGAAGAGAAAGACTAGGTGGTTTAGCATGAAAAAGATGCAGAAAAAGATTATTGAGAGATTTCTCAATAAACTTACGTTGCGTAACAAAAGAGCGGGGGTAACTGAAGATTTCTGTGATCAATTTTGTCGAGTTCTCGCGTTTGAATTTCAAATTTTGGGCTTAGAGGTAGCTACAGAGCCTACGGAGAAAGACAAATAAGGCCGACTACGTGAGCTTTAGCTGCTGAATTAGTTGAGTTTTGATAAAACATTCAAGCAGAAAGTTATCTAAGAATGTTGCCTGATGAATTAGCAACAGTTTGATGTGTCATATTACATGTTTAGATCAATATTGATGCAAGTTGGGTGAAAAGAAAACAGTTGCTGCTGATTTGTTTGGAAATAAGTTGCGCTCCTTGTCTTTATATTATACATAGATACTCCAGTACAGTAGTAACGCAACTCAAAACAGACGGGATTCCAATTATTTTATTACTACACATTGCTGGCTAGCCTTCTTCGAGGCGCTGTATTTGCTTGGCCAAGAGCAAGGACATAAAAATATGAAATAACTGTCATATGAATCGTAGACAAGAAACTTTCATATGTAAGTACTTTCAACAAGAGATTCTAAGATAAGATCTTGACAATTCATGCGTTAGAATAAATGCGAAGGCCCCCTCACTGCTATACATTGGGCCTCCTGTGCCCAGACTAAAAAAGCATTGCTTTTTCTGGAGCGTACAAATCAGTAAGTATTTAGGCCTTAGCTGATTTGTGAATAAATAGTATCAATGTACCTTCTGCTATTTGCCTGCATTAGGAAGGGAGAGTCGTGGCTTATTGGACCCTTAGCTTATACAGCTCCTTCAATAGACCTTTTTACTTGCCAGAAAAGAGGTTTGGATTGAGCGTCCAAATCTGGTAAATTTTGTGAAGGAAAACGAAAGCACGACCCCCGTTCTGAGTATAAACACTGCTAACTGTGGCATGAAGTTGCTTCGTGTCTCGGAACACTTTTCAGAGAGTAAATCAACTATAATTTTGCTCAAATTGAATTACGAATGTTTCAGTTATACAAAGGCAAGTTTTATTCGCCTTTTGACCTTGTTTCTCGTTGTTTTCGTTTCATTGTTAGCTGATTTTGCTGTGTAACAGTTGCAAAACAAAAGTGCGAGCATGCAAGGGTTTCATTTTGCGAGTTTGTGAATCGAAATTTGCTGTTTTCAACCGTCGTATTCAAATGAAAAGAAAAGTTGTTTCCATACTATGACTAATAAAGTTACAAAACGTAGAGGGGCAAACACATACACCTGAATACACCTGGGCAGAACATATGAGGCGAAGGCCTCAAAATACTTAAATGATAGAAAAGATTTGCTGAAAGATCACTGTGTTTTGATTGAATATGGGCCTAGACTGTTGCACAACAAATTCAGCCAACAATGAATGAAAATAACGTGAAACAATACCGAACGGCGAACAAAACTTGCCTTGTATTTAAGCTGAACCATTTCCAACTCACTTTGAGTAAATTTATCATTGATTAACTCTCTGAAAAGTGTTCCGAGACCCGGAGCAACTTCATGCCACAGCTAGCAGTGTTGTTTATACTAAGAACGGGGGTCATGCTTTAATTTTCTTCAAAAAATTTACCAGATTTGGACGCTCGATCCAAACCCCTTTTCTGGCAACTAAAAAAGTCTATTGCGTTACTTACCAGTCTACCAAAATAGATATATTCCAGTGATTTCTCACCCTCCGAATTGCGGCTATAGTCCAGTAATAAACATAACGTGTGATCTGGGTCTTTTAATTTCACTTTGCCAGGAATTATGAACATGTCTTCTAACTTCTACAAAATGAAATGGGAAATAATTAGAGACTTTCTGTATTAACAATGCCTAAAATAAAAGCAATAATCATATCTCAATAAAATTGTCATTTGATAAAGATTGCCATTGGAGATACAGATAGCTGGTGTTTTTCTTTTCACTTGAATCTATTTCATTTTTCTTTTTATTTCAATCTGCTGACTTAAAAAGATGTACAAATTGAACGTTTCCCTTGATCTAGCTCCCATTCTCGAAGCAGCTGAGAAACATTGCATGACCCAGTAAACTGGTGATTAACCGAGGCTCAATAGGAAATGACTGACCAGAAGACTCAAACAAGAGTATACGCAATCTGGTTGCTAAAAAAGCGAATAATTTCTGCCAAACCTAAGCGCTTGTCTTCCTCGTTTCCGAATAACAATGATGCTCACTTAGATAATGGTTTACCTCGTCAAAAATCAGGCCTATTGTTAAGATTATTCCTTACGTAAGAGCTGAAAACTCTGCTGTGCGCGTTCCGAAAACTGCGGTATGCATAGCAAGTCTCCTTAAGAAGATGTAAAACACACTTACGTTTATCCATTCCTTTTTCGTTTCAAGTGACATCTTTTTATTGAAAGCTTCGATGTCTAATTTAAATGTTATACTCTCGTTTTTGAAGAATTTCTAGGAAGAAAGCAAAAAGGAAAGACTTTCAGTGTCTACCGGCATGGACTTAGATAACGAGAAACTCTATCTCATTATCAGTTCAGTTCAGTTCAGTTTAATTTTAAAATTCCAATACATACAAAACTCTCTCTAAAATAACATACAATTAACTAGAGTAAAAAATTACAAATGATGACTAAACATAAATGACAAATTTTACAACAAGATTACATATCATTTTGTATGAAGAGGAATTTCTTAAGGAGGAGCTCTCTCAGTAGATAGACTAACTCGAGGAGAGAGCATCCCCTAACCTAAAAACCTGTGGTTCAATTTGTAACATTTTGATACCATCATCCCGTCAAACATTCTTTTTTCAAATGACGCCAGAGCCTGGAACGTGAACTTGCCAAGAATACAAAGCATGTTAGTATTTTCTTATGGTGCAACTTAAAAATAGCCTTGAAAAAGAACAAGAGCAACAATAATATATCCAGAATAATAATTTGACATTAGAGAAAACTTTCAGTATGTCAAATCTTGTTCTGGTCTTCAAGGCTATATCTAATTTTATTACCTGAATGAAGATTCAAAATGCGCATACGCTAATCACGAAAGCACTGTATAGAAACAAATACGGCAAGAGGAGTGACTTCTAGCATACACACCACCGCTCCCTGATACACACCTTTGACCATATATGGGCAATTTCTTTTTTATCCAAAAGCTCTTCGAGCGAACAGCCACAAGCCCATAGCTCTACAGCATACCTTTCGGAAACAAAGAACAAATTCAGAAGTGCAATGCAGAATCTGAATGATACATTGCAGCGGCATTACGAGCTCCAACTCTTATTCATTTATTAAAATAAGAAGTAAGATATTATAGCTGTTATTTTCACAGGCCTACATCAGCAGTCATCTGCCTATTTTTAGCCTGTATTTCAAATTAATATAATATCATATGATGTTAAACGAAAAAGTCTTGGGCAATCGAATGACATACAATCCTGTTCCCTAGAGGTGCAGCAAATCATCATTTCTTTGAATTTACTTATTGACAGTAAAATAGGAAGAGTAGGCTTACTTTGTATTCTCGCTAGGCATATTAACCTTTTGTTTCAAAATAAAGAGAATGTAATTTTAAATTTTAAATTTATCTTGTACAGTATAAATACTCGGTTGCTCTGTTGTGAAGTTATTCCTGACGAAACTTTTTATCGAAACGACGGGCATTTGAACATTTGTGTTTTTAGTATACTTTTTTCTCTAAATTTTGATGGTGGTTTAGTTCACATATGATATCATATGATAATAGGAAATAACACTCATTTGCATCTATTGGCCCCCACAAAAGAAGACAATTCTGATTTGCCAATTTCTTGTTACTAAATAAACGAAACATTCTTGTTTGCTTAGGTGTATCAAAATTAATGCAATAAAGCTACGACAAATTTGGGCTAGCAAGTATTTCTGGCAATAGTGTTAAAACTTGAACAATGATTCACACTGTACTTGATAATACTAAACATTAGAAAAGTGCCTGATCTGCTGCCATTTGACAAAATTTCATGCTAGTGATTATTCAGTTTCAATTTGAATAACTTTATAGCCATTCAATTACATTACAAATCACAATCTAATTTAACATTACAGAGTACCAGGAATAATCAAAGAATCTTTCAAGAATCTTGCAGCACAGCATTTCTAGTGAAATCGCTAATAACTATGGAACTGGTTTAAAAACCAACCTTAAACCAATAAACATATTTGGAAACATTTGTCAGTGCCTGCAACCGAATTTGTCACCAAAATTTGCCTGCGGAATTATTAGAGCCTTTTCCTAAACTATTAGGCTGCAGCTTAGTATAACTTTTGCTAAAAAGATGTGCCTGCTCGTTGCAGCAGCTCCCGCTTTTTAAAGCTCTGCAAAGACATCTTCGTTTCTAAGTTGTTCTTTTTTCATGCAGCAAACTTTTAACTGACAAGTAATAAATTTATCACACAGCATAAATTAGCAACCTAGTATGGTAGTTAGAACAATGATGGCCCAATTCATGATTCTTCACTTTCGTGAGGGCTACACATTTATGTTTATAACATAATTAGTCGCTTTGCTACTAACTCCCAATTTCTTTCTCTCTTGTAAACAGTAGTTGAGGAATAGCATATAGACATATTGCATTTGTGTAATTTTTAGGATGAAGAATGAAGATGTCGGATTATGAAATCAAACAGTCTGTTAAATGAAGGTACAGTTAACTGCGCTTCAGTTGCTTTATCAAAGGCAACTAATCCTGGCTATTTGAGCCCTATGCAAACAGTACCAGACCTCCACAACTTTCTAAGCTTTCTTAAAAGCAATTCTGACTTATTTGGCTTGAAAATGAATTTCCAGTAATCATAAGCGAACAAACTAAATTCATGCTAAGTCATTCTAGAAGAATATGTTTTCAGAGGATTAAAGACAAATCTCTTTGCGCAGGAAGTGTTTGCAAGAAAGATTCAGTATATTCTATTTTAGAATATCAAAGTTTTTAGAAATAAAACAATTCCATGGCGATGTATGAAACATTTTTAAAGATGATAGCAAATGAAGATCCTAAAAATATATTTATTGACAAATTCCAACACAACCCATTAGAATGGCTATTGCTCCCAGACATAAAGCAATAGCTTTTATTGAATACTTCATTTGGTAGCCAACATGCTCAATTAGATTGGAACATTCTTTCCAAAGTTACAAAGATTTTTTGGAGCAGGATGCTTTAAAAACCTCTAAAACATTAGGGGTGTACCGGATCAGGATTTTCAGCATCCGGCAGGAACCGGATTTACCGGATTTTTTCATGGAATCCGGCCGAATTTTGCCGGATAATCTGGTTATTACCGGATTTTCGTAAACCAAAAGTTTTCAAGATTCATCCAAGAAGTGTTAGGCGACAAGGACGAAAAGAAAAAATGTTCTTAAAGATCAAACAGTCTTTGCAGTCTTGTAGTCTAGCGATGCTAAGCACTTATATATCAAACTCGTCTTTGAAGCTTTTACATCGTAAAAGAATAAAGCGAAGAGGGGAATATTTTCTTCTTGAAAATGTGTACAAGATGCATGTATCAATGCAAAATTATTTGAATGAGATTCTGAGGGTATTTTTCAGGCTTAAAGGAATCCCTTATAAGTACACGTTTTCATTTATAACAAACTCATGCACTATAGTTAAGAAGCACTAAGAGACTTTCAAAAACTTAAAGCAGCTTCTCATAGCGAAGATTTCATTGCTTTTCTGCATCATAACTTGGGAGAATTCTAACTTTTAAAGTAAATAGACCAAAAAGGAACTATTTTGAGATTTGTGATTGATTACGTTGCATGATTTGTTATGCTATTTGACTCAGAATTCTTGCTGTTCGTTTTGTTCAGACTTCTATTACTGGTTTTTGCCATCCTCTGCAATTCGTCTCAGTNGTATTTCAGGCTTAAAGGAATCCCTTATAAGTACACGTTTTCATTTATAACAAACTCATGCACTATAGTTAAGAAGCACTAAGAGACTTTCAAAAACTTAAAGCAGCTTCTCATAGCGAAGATTTCATTGCTTTTCTGCATCATAACTTGGGAGAATTCTAACTTTTAAAGTAAATAGACCAAAAAGGAACTATTTTGAGATTTGTGATTGATTACGTTGCATGATTTGTTATGCTATTTGACTCAGAATTCTTGCTGTTCGTTTTGTTCAGACTTATATTACTGGTTTTTGCCATCCTCTGCAATTCGTCTCAGTTCTAAATGAAATTCTTGTAAATCCGGTAGCTGGCCGGTTTTCCGAAGTTGCCTCCAAAAAACTTCATAAGTTCAGAAAGTAGTGTCACTTTCATTGATTTAAAATCAAATTTAATATGTTGCCAATTAAACAAGGTACTTATGAACAGTATTGTTTTATTTTCAGGGAAGAGTAGTCTGTTAAAAAGGAGCGGTCTGGGCTCATCTGGTTAGGCTTTAAAGTGACATTGACAGAAGTGAAGCAAACTTTACCTCAGCAATATTGATCTACTAGCAATCTTTGCAATGTCTGATTCCTCCATGCCATTCAGCTTGAGAAATGGTTTCTAAAATAGTAACATGGAATTTCGGCGCGTTTACTAAACGAGTACAAACGAATAGAAACGACCAAGAAATGAGTACAAACGAGTAGAAACGACAAGGAAACAAGTAGAAAATATTAGAAACGACCAAGAAACGAGTACAAACGAATAGAAACGATTAGGAAACGAGTAGAAGGAAACGAGTAGACACAAGTAGGAAATGAGTACAAACGAGTAGAAACGACTAGGAAACGAGTAGAAACGATTAGAAACGACCAGGAAACGATTAAAAACAAATAGAAACGACTAGGAAACGAGTAGAAACAACTAGGAAACAAGTAGAAACAACTAGGAAACGAGTAAAAACGACTAGGAAACGTAGCACCTTTTTGGACATTAAATCGTGGTTAATTAGACCGCAAACTATGAATTGCCCATTAGTTGAGTGCGCAGACTGCATAACGCAATAAAACACGAGAAACCCACTGCTAAAGCAGCAAAAACAAACAATTAAGAAATAAACGAAGTGGGACTGCGAAGAAGCAATAAGAAATAAACAAAACGCGCTTTGCGCTATACTCTTAGTCTATTCTTCATAGTTTCGCTCCACTAAACTATTTGTTGCTACAACCACTGAAGAGGCAATGGGGGTGTTACTGCTTGTAATCTGATTCGATCAATAATCTCTTTGAGAAACTTTGCTAAATCCAAATTTTTACCAACTAATACAGAAAACTAATTTTTGAATCAGTTGCCTCTGGTATCAAGTTTTCTACCGAGTGAGTCAGAAAAAAACGTCGGGTGTTTGTCAATGTTTATTGATGCAGTCTAATTTGTAAATTCGTTTCTTTAAAGTTCATTCCATAGAAGAAAAGCTAACTTAGATGTGAAAATTTGTTTGGTCGAAATTGGTCTTTCCGTTCCAGAATTACGAGCGATTTTAGTAAAATGGTTTTTCGCAAGATTGCTAAAATAGGCCTTCAATTAGTTTCATATTCATGCACGTGTGACCTTCTAAACCATGAAAATAATATTATTTCTTTTCCAAAAATTGAAAACAACGCATGCATTGCGTTAGAGCACAAAAGGAAAAACTAATGTTGCTTATGTTGTATCCCTTAAGGACTAGTCATTCAAATTGCCATTGTTAGCAAGCTGAAAGTTCTTTTACTAGCGATACTTTTCACCAAAATGGTTATATCACAAAATCGCAAATAACTAAGGAAAGAAATGACCGATTTAAAAAAAACTAAATTTCTAGAACTAATTCAATCTTTCTTCTTCAATATAAAACTTCAACACTCCCGAATTGACAATTTTTTGACCATAATATGGCTTGGTAAACGCCCCACGTTTTTTCTGACTCACCCGGTATGGTTCCAAAGGATTGGCCTATATTCCTCTAATTTTTAACTGCGTTCTTATAAAAAATCTTGTGAATTATATACAACACTTAGGCCCATCTTATACTACTGGGCCTAAACTATTGCTATCTGCCACCAAAGCTTCGTGATTGAGGTCCACCGTTGCTCATTTCCTACTGGTTTCTACTCGTTTCCTACCTGTTTCTAGTCATTTCTAATCGTTTCCTACCTGTTTCTAGTCATTTCTAATCGTTTCCTAGTCATTTCTACTCATTTGAATTTCTTTGCTGGTAGTTTCTACTCGTTTGTACTCGTTTCCTGTTATAGTAAATACGGAAATTCGGATGCTTTTAGAGAAATTTCAGACGACTGCAGAGAGCGATCTATTTACAGTTTACTTCTTAAAGACCCATTGCCAACCAACAAAACTGCACTTGTGTTTACACTACCTTTGCAGAATTTCTGTTTCAGAAATTGTGATGACCCTGTACATTTTCTACTGAAGAAAGGGTTTTTGTATGTATGTAAATATTTTTGTTGACAATGGTATACAAAAACCCTTTCTTCAGTAGAAAATGTGCAGGGTCATCACAGTTTCTGAAACAGAAATTCTGCAAAGGTAGTGTAAACACAAGTGCAGTTTTGTTGGTTGACAATGGGTCTTTAAGTACTATGCAATAACCATTCTTAATTCTGTACTTTCGTTAATAATTGACAAAAATAGGTGTTTTACGGTGTTGCAAATGATGTGTAATACCTCACATCTAATGAGCATATTATTTTTCATGCTTGGGATGTCCCGGGGGGAGGGGGTCACTATGTATATTTTGATAGTGGAGAAGTGCCATCGAGAAGGGTATCCATT